>VZRE01002670.1:0-35125 GCA_013396775.1 Cephalopterus ornatus | reverse complement strand
TACAGACTGGGGAATGAGATGGTGGAAAGTAGTACCTTGGAAAGGGATNCCTTGGAAAGGGATCTAGGGGTCCTGGTCAATGGCAAGTTGAATATGAGTCAGCAGTGCCCTGGCAGCTAGGAGGGACAACTGTGTCCTGGGGGACATCAGGCAAAGCACCACCAGCCAGTCGAGAGAGGGGATTGTCCCTCTCTGCTCTGCACTGGTGTGGCCTCATCTTGAATATTGTGTGCAGTTTTGAGCACTGCAATATCAGAAAGATGTTAAGCTCTTAGAGAGTGTCCAAAGGAGGGCAAAAAAGATGGTGAAGGGCCATGAGGGGAAGCCGTATCAGGAGTGGCTGAAGTCACTTGGTCTGTTCAGCCTGGAGAAGAGGAGACTGAGGGAAGACCTCATTGCAGTCACAACT
This sequence comes from Cephalopterus ornatus, assembly GCA_013396775.1. Classification (NCBI taxonomy): domain Eukaryota; kingdom Metazoa; phylum Chordata; class Aves; order Passeriformes; family Cotingidae; genus Cephalopterus; species Cephalopterus ornatus. The sequence continues at coordinate 34,716 of VZRE01002670.1, read as the reverse complement.
TCCTTGTGAGGGGAAGAGGAGGGGCAGGCACAGATCTCGTCTCTGGTGACCAGTGACAGGATCTGAGGGAATAGCCTGAAGTTGTGGCAGGGGAGGTGTAGGTTGGATATTAGAGAAAGGTTCTTCACCCAGAGGATGGTTGGGCACTGGAACAGGCTTCCCAAGGAAGCGGGTCATAGCACCAAGCCTGACAGAGTTCAGGAAGCATTTGTATGATACTGTCAGTCACATGGTGTGACTCTTGGGGTTACTCCTGTTCAGGGCCAGGAGTTGGATTAGATGATCCTTGTGGGTCTCTTCAGCATATTCTGTGATTCTGTGATTTACTTCTGGAGAAGTAAGGGAGAGAGGGAATTGCTAGAGAAACACTCATTATCATATCACCAGGCTAGTTTATCTCAAATATTAACAAAGGACAAGATTTCTTTTTCTTCAGAGAAAAAAGTCTCAAAATAGTCATAGTTGCAATGTTTGCAAAGACCTGTCTTAAGCATATGTCATCACTCATGGTCATCTTCCTCTAGCTGCAGATATTATGATGCACTTTGCAGGTAACTAGCCTGTGGAGAAGCTGACTTCTTAGCAAATACACAGAAATATATCTTTTTGAAGACACTTGGTAAAATTGGGAGCTGCAAGAGAGAAATGGATAGTCTTTTGCCTTTGTTATTTTCAAGAAAGAAAGAAAAAATGTCCCTTTTCACAGGCTTACAATCCCACGTATAAAGGTTGAAAAGTGCATTGCAGTGTTCCTTTTATCTTTTTAGGAATGAACACTTGTACCCATAACATAACATGAAGTATTGCAAGAAACTATAAAGAAAAGTCAATATTATAATTGAAAGGGAAGAAACTTAGCAGGGAACCAATATCAAAGATGTAAGACTTTAAATTATTAGTGCTGGAAGCATAGAAGCGATGCTGATCTGCAGACAGGCCTCTAGTTGAACAGTGCATTCCTCAGAATGTAATGGAAACAAGAACTAAGTGAAAGAAAATGAACATGTTGAACTAGTGCTTTTGTTGTGTCTTACCTAACCCTCAAACTGCTAATGGTCATTATTTTTGCCTCATCCTGTCACATAAGTTCAAAACCCAATACGGGTAATCTTCCTATGAATAGCTGACAGAAGTTATGCTTTTAATCGCCATTGCTTTCTAAAGCTGATCCCAATCCTGCAGCTGCTCTGAAATGACATGCCAAATCTTACATGTATCATTTTTGTTAGCTGCATATTTTGCATATTAAAACAAATTTAAATTGTAATTTAAAAAAAATAATGTCTATAAACAAGTAATTAGTTTATTTCTGTGAATATATGCTATATAAGTACTGTGTCTTTAGGTCACTGAGTAAAACCACTTGGGAAAAAAGAACAGACATCGATTTGATAAACAGACTGAATTAGACTGATATTGCTCATAGAAAGACATCACAACAAACAGAAGATAGAGCCACATAAATAACTTCTGTTTTTTGATTCCTTCCATTTTTTAGTAATTCTACAGACAAAAATACTTTAAAAAAAACCAAAAGAAAATAAAATGTATTTAGAATAATTTTATTTAATATATTTAAAATGTATTTAAAATAATTTTTAAAACCAAAACGTATGAAGTTTAAAGTTTGCAAGTAAACTGCAAAGTTTTCCCTTGTAGTCATTGGACTTAAGAATTTTTCCAGCTGGTCAGAATCAGCACTGTGCACAGAAAAGTATATATAGAATACCCACTGTACCTGTTCAACACCTCATTTATCTCTTAAATGCGATACTTGTTCTTTTTCAGAGTTACAAGTACTTTAACAAATAACATAATTGTGAAGCTCAATGCTCCTTGTGGATCATTTTCTATTCAGCTTTTAATTTTCTTTAATAGATGATAGAAAGGTAAGGAACAAATGCAGGGCCGGCATAACAAGATGACATTGGTATCAGTTCCCAACCTGCAATTCATATCAATAAGCACTGAGGTTTCTTTAATATTATCAAAGTTACAGAATTGCAGTTGTAATGAACGTTGTCACAACTGCACATTGTTGTAATTGTGGGTTTTTTTATGAGAGAAAAGAATATTCTGCATTAAATCTAATAAGTTTTTCCATGTAATAATTTAATAATAGGATTTTTATTATATGCTTAATATGTTTGATCATATTATGATGTACCTTATATAGAACTGTTTGTCCAGTGGCCAGGATTTATTTAATCAATACTTGTTTTGAAGTGTTTTGCCACTCTATTGAAAGAAATACATCTGAACCAAAATGTTCATTTGACATTATTAATAGAATCTATTCAGAATTTGAAACATTGTAGATTGAACTAATGAGCAGATAGTAAAGAGCTCAACTAAGGAAGAATAGTAAATACGTTTATTACAATAAGCTATATATTATGTAACTACAATATCCTTCTATAAAATCTCACATTTCAGAAACACTGAACATTGCACATTAGATGTTACAGGTCATTGTGATGTGACAAAAGATTTCAGGTGTATTTTTTGTGTGCACATGAAATAAGCTACTTTTTTATATAAAATGGCATAGGTTATTTAATTGAATTCTTACACAGCATTAGTTTTCCCTACTTATTTTCTACTACTCCTAATTTAAATAAAATATAGAAGCTAATTTTTTTATACAACAGAGAATTGATATATTTATTTTCAAATTATGTCTGCTAAAAAATGAACTTTTTAAAAAGCATTTTATCTGGTGCAGCTGAGGGCTGAGCTTACAAATATACTATGTGAACAGCTGTCATTGAGAAAGAGTATGTAACCCCAGAGGAAACAGGTTTTAAATTGATGGTGTGACTAAAACAAAAATAGGAGAACTCTAGCAGTGGAGAAGACCTTAGCATAAATGGGATTACTGGTATAACCGGACTGTCAAGAATTGGTACTCTATTATCTGAATATGTCTATATAGGTATGTATATATACATATGTATACACAACAGTCAATGTATTCCTTTTTCAAAATATTTAATCATATGCAATTTCAGTATACAGTATTTAACCTATTTCGGTAAAAATCCTCTTTGAGGAATGCCATTGCACACATTTATAGAAGTAGTTGGCCTAGTCAACAAAAAGAGAGTTGAAGGAAATCAGACAGTAAGTTACAACATATTAGAAGTAGTTAAGTATGAACTAAGTATTAACTAGTCAAATACAGTTAAGTATCACCAGGAGACAGGGTGTAGGCAAGTACAAATATACTTCTCTGATTTATAGTTACGGCTGAAAAATATACTAAAAATTGCTATATTTTGAAGGAGACATTTCCAAAAGGAGATGTTTCAAAGATGTCTTATAGAAGTTCTGATAATATGTGTGCTTGAAAAGTCTGCAAGGAAAGAAGTAGGGTGCAGCCTGATACCTTAAGGTAAATCAATTTTGCTGTGGTGGGGAACAGCCACAATTTCTGTTAAGCATCTGCGAACGACATCCGAGAGTATAATTCCCTGCCAGTCAGTTTTGATGCTGCCTGCAACCACAAGACAGAAATCTGTCTCTTACATAAAGAACACATGCTGATGAAAAAGACTTTCTTCCTGAGCTCCACTGACAGACCAGAGTAGAAAAGATGACACTACAAATGTATGTAATTTTATTTTTGACATCTCTCTTTAATATTTGATATTTAAGGAACTATACCTTAAATAAAGAACCTCACATGAAACAAATTGTGTAGGTGGATTTCTTAGAATCAGAGGATTCCTCTAAGAACCAGAGGATTCCAAAAAGGTCTCTCCTTTTAAGTATCAGAATAAATTGCCCAGGGAGGTAGTGAAGTCACCATCCTTGCAGGTGTTCAAGAAATAATTGGACATGGCATGTGCATTAGCTTCTTATATGAAGCAGCACAGTTTCACATAAAGCTGGAGCATCCACATTTCCAACACAGGTGCATACAGGTAGGGCACCACATGAAACAGGATTGTCGCAACCTGCGGGAGTGGAAGGGCAGGTCCGCTCCTGGTAGAGCAGCAAGGGATTGCCGTGGCTAGCTGGCAGGTCACGGCATTCGCTGGGCTCTGGGTGCTATGACGTAGCGGCGCAGGAAAAACGCGCATGCACGTAGCACCGGAGACTGTGGAGTGAATTTTATTAACATGGTGACGGCCGCTTTTATAAGGTTTGCCGTGGAAGGGTCTGGAAGAAAAGCGGAGCTTGCAGAACAAGGTAATACTGGGAGGTACAGGTTTACAAACTTGGGAAGAATAGGTGGAGAAGAGGGAGGCATTTTTCAAATTTGAAACGGGGATGGTAACACGGACATATATGGTAACTGAGAGAGATTGTGACCATATAAGGAAAAACAATATTAACAGAGCTTAAACCGATTATATACGAACGAATAACAAAATATTTAACAATTATAATTACATAACTTCTGTCTTAAACTTGTTGTAGAGATCTTCTTCTCTGTAAAATGAGTCCCCACACAGGATGTCTGTTTGTAGCCCATATGTTCTGTAAGATCTTGTGTGTGTGCACATCTTTGTGTATGTGTGTGTCCTGATAAGCATTTCTTGGATTTATGAAGTGCTTAGAATAGTGTCTAGAAGCTTGTTAACACTATATTACCATTTCAGGTGTCATGGCTTGTTTATTCCATTACTGAAATTGATTCTGAATGTGTTCAGAACTCAGTTCACTGATTCCCAGTGATTTATGTGCCATAATAAATTAATAAACAGCTTCAATCCTGAGTTGGCTTAAATTATGTGACTATTTTATGTGAATATTTATGTGACTAATTTTTTTTTAAGGAAGACAAAAGACACCTTGATATTTTCGGAATTTAAGCATCAGTAACCAGAGAAATGTATTTCTTTTTCAGTCAAATATATAAATTTTATCCCTTTTAAAGAGTTTTTATTTTTTACTACTTTACTTACTTAACTGAACAGTGTGAGAGAGTACAGATAGCACTGATATTGTATTTTTTGCTCCTATAGCAGCAACCTTGTTTTTAGAGAGCCACAAAACAAGCCCCATGGCAAACACAGGAGCCTGCTGATTACTAGCTAAATGGCACTAAAAGATATATGTTTAATCTATCACTTCCCAGTCAGATCTGTTGTTATCCTTGTTGTTAACCCTTTGAGATCCACACTGGGCACCAAAAAAACTGTCATGGCTTAACCCCAGCCAGTAACCAAACACCATGCAGCCACTCAGTTGCTTCCCCACTGGAGGGATCAGGGAGAGAATTGGAAATGTAAAAATCTAGAAAACTTGTGAGTTGAGATAAAGACAGTTTAATAGGGAAAGTAAAAGCCATAAAGACAAGCAAAGCAAAACAAGGAATTAATTCATTGCTCCCCATGGGCAGGCAGGTGTTCAGCCATCTCCAGGAGAGCAGGGCCCCATCACATGTAACAGGTACTTGGGAAAACAAACTCCATTACTCCAAACTTCCCCACTTTCTTCCTTCCCCCCTCCTCCTTTATATACTGAGCATGGTGTCATAGTCTGGAATATCCCTTTGGTCAGTTTGGGTCTTCTGTCCCAGATGTGTCTCCTCCCATGCACCCACAACTTCCTCACCAGTATGGCAGTATGAAAAGCAGAAGAGGCCTTGGTTCTGTGTGTGCACTGCTCAGCAATAACAAAAAACATCTTCATTATTCTATTATTATGTTCAGCACAACTACAAAACACAGCTTCGTATCAGTCACTGTTAACTCTACTTAACTCTACCCCAGCCAAAACCAACACAGTTCTGTTTCTGGAAACTATGCTAAAATTATTTTTGTCATCCCCTTTATCTGCTTACTGTCTTATATATCACAGCCATGGTGAACAGTAAAGAAATATCTGTGTTCATGAAAATTACTAAATCATGCAAAAATCCTTTATATTCATGGGAAGGTTACAGAAAAAAAAAAAACAAACAAACAAACAAAAACCCAACAAACCTCCCAGAAAAAGCACATTTCTGATCTTTTACCTAAGTTTTGAAAGGACTGTTACTACTGCAGTAATAACTGAAAAAGAGATGCCTGCTTATTATTGAAATGTCCTACTTCAGGTTGTGATCCTTGTTGTTCTGCACTTATGCACTAAATATACCTGAACACTATTAACCACACATTACTTACCTTAAAATGTTGTATCTATATTGCAATCAAAATACAAATTACTTTAGATGCTATTTAAATGTATCTTTTAATGTACTTTTTCCAGTTTCAATGGCAAAATTATCATACAATATCTTTTAATAACAACTAAAATATATATAATAATATATATGTTTATCTTTACATTATATATTTTACATATTGCATATTTATACTATATAATGTATATTTTTATGAAAATTATATATTTTTAAAAACTACAACCGCCCCCCCAAACTCTAATCGATCAAGAAAAACCTAGTATTCTTTGATTTTAAATATGTTATAAAATGTAAATAACTCCTCTTTATGATTGCATGTTCATCTTAAACAACAATATATTTTGGGTAAAATGAAATACTTCCAAACATAGCTTTGTCTCTCAGCAATGCATACTCAGTACTGAATACTCACAAATATTCTTTCAGTTATTCTCAGAGCTTTACATCATTCTGTCAAGGTTTCTTCTTGCTAGTCTCACAAGAGAGTTTGGAAAATTGTAGGACGCATATTTGTTCCAGTGCTTAGAGCTATAAATTGTGTACATAGCTGTTGTACCTCTGAAGTAAAGAATATTCACTCTCACACAAGGACAATATTTTCAAAATACTGTGAGGGGGCCACTGTACTGGGTTTGAGGGACAAGGTTTTTTGGGGGCTACCAGGGGTGGCTTCTGTGAGAAGCTGCCAGAAGCTGCCCCCATGTCTGACAGAGCCAACGCCAGCTGGCTCCAGGACGGATCTGCCACTGGCCAAGGCCAAGCCCATCAGTGATGGTGGTAGCGCCTCTGGGATAACAGATTTAACAAGGAGGGGAAAACAGCTACTGCACAATTGCAACCAAAGAGGAGTGAGAATATGTGTGAGAGAAACAGCTCTGCAGGCACCAAGGTCAGTGAAGAAGGAGGGGGAGGAGGTGCTTCAGGAGCCGGAGCTGAGATTCCCCTGCAGCCCATGGAGAACACCATGGTGAGGCAGCTGTCGCTCTGCAGCTCATGGAGGTCTGCAGGGGAGCAGAGATCCATCTGCAACACCATGGTGGATCCCACACCAGAGCAGGTGAGTGCCTAAAGGAGGCTGTGACCCCATAGGAAGCCCTTGCTGGAGCAGGCTTCTGACAGGAGAGAGAAGCACTTGCTGGAGCAGATTTTCTGGCAGAATGCGTGACCTCCATGGGGGACCCAGGCTAGACCAACCAGTTCATGAAGGACTGCATTCTGCGGAAGTGACTCATGGTGGAGCAGTTTGTTAAGAACTGTAGGACATGGGAAAGACTCACACTGGAGAATTTCCTGATTTCCTGAAGAACTGTCTCCCATGTGAGGACCTCACATTGGAGCAGGGGAAGAACATGAGGAGTCCTCCCCATAAGGAGGAAGAAGTGGCAGAAACAATGTGTCAAGAATGAATGCAATCCTCATTCACAGTCACCCTGCACTGCTCTGGCGAAGGAGGTTGAGAAATCAGTAGTGTTGAGCCTATGAAGAAAGGAGGAGTAGAGGGAAGATCTTTTTAATATTTGTTTTCATTTTCTCATTATGCTTCTCTGATTTGATTGGTAATAAATTTTATTACTTTCCCAAGCCAAGTCTGTTTTGCCTGTGACAGTAAATGGTAAATAATCTCACCCTCTCCTACCCCTCCTTGTATTTTCTTTCCCCTGTCCGGTTGAGGAGGGAGTGATACAGGAGCTGTGGTGGGCATCTGGAACCCAGCTGGGGTCAACCTACCACAGCCATTACAGTGAACCATTTTCTCTTGTATTCTTTTCCCAGTCTGAGTTTCAAAGGACAATAGTGAACAATAGTCATTATACAATTTAAAAGTCAGTAGTTCAAACATGAAATACCAATCATGTCCCTTTTGTAAACAATTCAATACTCCCCATTAGAAAAATACAGAAAGAAAAAAATTGGGGCACTGCGGTTCATTTTTGTTAAATCAGTCTGAATTCTACACTGAAATAATGTATTGACAGTTAATACTGCTCTGCAAAGTTTTGACTGATTCACCAGTATCATCACGACCCAGTTCAAACTCTTATATTCAGGAGAAACACATAAGAGAAAGCACATTCCTTACAACAGAACAGGCAGACATTTAAATTAGCAATTGAAAGAAATAATAGATTCCTTAAATGGGAAGTGTTTGACAATTAGCATCATATTATACATGATAGTAATATATTTTAATTTGATGGAATTGCCTGCATTCTGTTAGGGTCTCAGATTGTCTTCTTTGTCTCTGTTGAATGATCTCTCACTGGTGGCAGGAAAGACACCTCAGCTCTCTCCTGGTCACAGAATGAAGTTAGCCATACCAGTGATTAGATCAGCCACACATTTATCTTCCTGTTCAAAGCTGAACTGCTTGAGAGGAAGCACTGTGTAGCCTCAATTACATGATTTGTTTTACCTTACAGTTTCACTTCTCCCAATCCTAAATAATAAACAATTGATCCTCCCTCTGTCCACTGACTTTTGTTTTACTGGTTTTATATCCAGCATTAGTCATAAATTCCTAATAAGCCAGCATTCTACCATGCCCTCTTTTTCACATCCTTCTCCCAAGTATTCTACTTCACCATTTATGAAGTCTGATAGTTTCTTTGGTTTTGTCTTACTAGTTTAGTCCCAGGTCAGTTTTGACCAATCAGTTTTCCCCTTGTATGATCTATGAGTTTCTCATGTTATCATCTTTAAAGTTTAATTTATGGTCATGTACAAGTGTTCTTACTAAAGTCTAAAAAAAAAAGTGTTTACTTGCATATCAAGGGAATGGAAGAAAGCTAGAGGAAACATGAGACATTTTACCTGAATACTGGGTAACATCTCCCTCATCTTCCCTACTTACCTTCTGGCTTGCTCATTCAGTTCTCATCACTGTCACATTCCAGCTCCCCTCCCACTGCTTCAGTCTGTGTGCCCAGATATGGAAAGCTACTTCTTTTTCTGTGTGAGATGCAGCTCTACTTCCAATTTTACAGTTCTTGAGAGAATTGAGCCTTCCATTTGAACTAAAAATAATTAATATTGTGAAGTGGTCAGGAATCAAATATTATCTCCATCGTTTGCTATAGCTCATTTTATTTCTCACTCTTCAAACAATGAGAAAAGGTATTTTAATTATATTTCTGTCTTTTTCATTAACACTTCATGCTTTTGTCTACATGACAGTGTTCATTCAAAGACCACAGGAATTCACATTTTCCTTCATGTTTCAGCTAGTTTCCTGAAATATCCCATCTTTAGCCCTCAAAAATCCATGAATTTTTAACCCACTCCTCATTGGACTCAGATGTGGGGTCAAGGATTATTTATTGTCACCCTAACTGAAAATCTGAATAATCTAATCAAAAGAGGGTAAATGGTTATCCTTAGTCCAACTACCCTTTTTCTCTCAAGTTTTTCTCCACATTGCAGCAGCCCTCTGAGACCTGAGGCAATGGAGATGGCTCTCCCCGGGCAAAATGCAGCACCAGGACTAAGCAAGTTGTCTGCAGCCTCAGGGCTCTGCAAGGCGAGGTATGTCAGTGTTCATGGAGGGAGCTCCCCACTTTGTCCTGAGTTAGGAGTTCTCAGGAAACTAGTAGGGTACTAGCTTTATCCCAGCTGAGGTCTGGAAGCTGGTAAGATCAGAGTCAACAAAGGTGCAATGGTTTGCTGTGCCATGACTCCCTCTGTTGGTCAGACTTGACCACAGTCATTCACAGAGATTCACTTCAAACAAGTGATCTTTTGGCTACCAGCCTGTTCAAACAAGCTAAACCAGCTCAGGCCATGGCAAGCCCAGACCTCCCCTGTAGCCCCATGCCCAGTCATTGCTAGAAAAAGGCGATGGAATTTTATATTTTGACAGAATATTGACTGGGGTACTTTGCAGTGTATAAAAGCAGAAGTACTAATGTCCAGACTAAAGGGGGAACGAAAGAGAAATGCTGACTTTAAAATAAATACAATTATTGTTAAGTCAGTATCTTTGTTAATTAGTTGTTAAACAATTAGATGCTGATTACTGTAAGGGCAAGACAGCTATACCTCAGATGAAGGAAGAAGGAAATCAATGTATCAAGGGTTTCAATAAATTATTCTGATAGTACAACAATTTCTAATTCAATCACTAATTAGTGAAATTAAAAATTCTTTCCTCCAAGAATTTCATTCAGAGGACACAGTAAGACAGAAGTCCTGAAACATCAGTCTTGTACTGTAATTCTCACTTTGAGCCATATTTCTGAATCTCAGAAACCTTAGGTCAGCCTGAGGTGAGCACCATTGAGATCCTTGAGGTCTTGGTGCACTTCCCTTGCATTATCCTAGTTTTTATTAACTTGCTGTTTTATTCCTATTTTTGAGTTAGCTTGAGTGATGGCAGTCCTATTAAAGATTAGTTCTGCAATTGCTTTAAGTTTGTTGTCCCTTCAATACTTACCTTTTCTGTTCTGGTGTTCCAAAACATCCATTGAGGGCCAGCTAAGTTCAGAAACATCCACATCTCACTTAAAACTGGAGCCAAAACGAACAATTATGCTTTAAGTATTCCTTTGTGACTAGTGCCACACTACATACTGATACCTTCCTTTAATCTGCACTTCTTTTCCTTCATCCTCCTTTCACACAGAAATTCCAGCTCTCTTAGCCTTTGAGGTGCTGCTTCTCCAAGAAGTTCTCACAAGGCTACCTAGTTATTCATAATAGATTTCTTTCTTGGCTGGTTAGTTACTTTTAGAACTTTTTGACAATCTGAAGTCATCAGGTGCTATTCTTTGTGTCTTGTCCCTCTTTACCGTTCCTCATCTGTTATGCTAGTTGTTGCATACTATATGTGTATAGTATGTGCATGTTATATATGCATTATCTTTGGAAATAGAAATCGAGTTATATAAGATTGAGAGTTCATTTTCTGAATGGGAATTATCAAACATGGTTAAAGATTTTGTACTTCCCATTTTTGGTGGTCAAACTGTAGTATTTCAAAGTATAGAGGAAATCTTAATTTCAAAGTCTCAGAAATTCATGTCTATTAAGATGTTTCAACTTGAAAGAAAAAATCTGCAGTGACTTTAAAAAAAAAGATTAATTCTTGAAGCAGAAACACTGTTCTAGATAGGTTGTGAGATGTTATTATAATCAATTGGTCACAATAGTAACTACAATTGCAGTTACTAGGAGTTAAATTTTAAATTTTTGAGCTATGTCAAGATTTTTTTTTTCATACCATGAAAAGGGTCTGAGTTATTGGTTATTATTTTCCTCTTTTATCTGTCATATTGAATTGAGCTGTGGGAATGATGCGGTCAAGGTCAAGAGCTAGTAACAAAATTGCTATATAAGGAAAATTTGAAAAGAAAAATTCAAAAAACTGCACAAAGCTTTATCAGCTTTTAGCTCTTCCTAATTTGCTGGTTGTCTACTAAAGAAAAATATTTTGTAACTTATAACAATAATAAAATTAAGAAAAACAGACTTATCACTTATGTTGATACAGCAGACTCTAAATATGCCATTATCTCTGTGCATTAAAACATTGGCCAAGAAATTTATTTGTCAGTTCTTTGGGAAATACTGTACAAATAATCTAATACATAAACAAGATGGCTGCTATCAAAAGTCATCATCTTTTTTTAAGTTCCTATCACTATGCCCCAAGGCAAACATTTGAACCTCTTTCCTTTTTTAAAATTTTCTCTCTTAAAAATAGAGATAGTTTTTGAAGAAAGAAAGGGAGAAAACAAAGGTTTTCTTTTATTAAAATATAGAAAAAATAATGTATTTTTACAACTGAATCTTAAGGACTTTAAAGAATAAACTCAGAAAATATTTTCTGGTGATAAATATTTCTATGCAATATATTCTGGTCTGCAAAGTAATTTTTCCTGCATTAAAAATACTTTAGCTTTTTCTTTTTTCTTTTTTTTTTTTAAGATAATGATGTGAATACAGAAGTGATTCACCTACCACAGTACATCTGGTTAAAGATTAATGAGTTGTTTCTTTGAGTTCAAGTTTTCAACTTGTTTCAGCTACACATTAGTGGTACAATTAATTTCACAACACTAGGTTTTTGTCACCCAGCACTTCCTGTGGAATTCTACTATGATAAGTATTCTTCAATTAAACCTTTAAAATGTCAGCAATGTTGCATACTACAGCTGAAATGTAAAAATACCTTCAAGGTCCACAAAATCTTTAGTATTCAGTGGGAGAAGTATTAGGACACAGATGTAGCCTCTAGGCTGATGATTTTTAAGTCTGCTTGGCTTGAAAATGCTGCAAATAGTTAATTAAGAGCTTTTTACAATTTTACTATCAATGATTTGACATTTAAGGATTATCAAAGTGAAACAAAGTGGCTAATCTTTTATATTCCTAGTGTTGGAGACTATCAGATGCTTCAGATTTCAACTGAAAGTCTAAGCATGGGACTATTCCCATTCACACTGTGGTATTCTTTGAAGGACAGAACAGAAATTAAATCCCCATCTGATTGTGCTGTGAACTGCAGGCTGCGTATACCACTCTTAAACATACAAATAGTAGGGTTTTTTATTATTTCTGAAAATATATCAAGGTTTATGACCTTGATGTTATAATAGTTTTCTTCCAGACAAAGAAAAAAACAATTTTCTTAACTGTCCTTCTGTGGTCAGCAGGTTAATGGAGGTGATACTCTGCTATTGTGAGACCCCACCTGGAGTACTACATCCAACTCTGGGCCTCCCAACATAAAAAGGACATCAACTTGTTGGAGTGGGTCCAGAGGAGGGCCACAAAAAGTGTTTCTTCTATGAGGAAGGTTGAGACAGTTGGGGTTGTTCAGTCTGGAGAAGAGAAGGCTCTAGGGAGACCTTATAGCAGTCTTCCAATATATAAAGGGAGCTTATAAGAAAGATGGAGAGAGACTTTTTATCAAGGCCTCTAGTGACAGCACAAGGAACAGCAGTCTTAAACTGAAAGAGAGTAGGTTTAGATTGGATGTTAGGAAGAAATATTTTATGATGAGTGTGATGAGACACTGGAACAGGTTTCCCAGAGAACTTGTGCATGCCACATATCTGGAAGTGTTTAAGATCAGATTATATGGGTCTTAAATACTAATGGTGCTATGATTCTTTTTTTAATGTCAGCTTTTGATTAAAATATCTAAGATTTTGAGCACCACCTTATTAATTTATTCGTTTTATTACTTTCTACTTTAAATAATTTATCTGAACACTGTTCTTCTTTGGATAGAACAGCATCAGTCCAGTATGTAATCAAATCCATTCTTATTCTAACAACCCTCTATTTACATGTTTAGTTACATCTTAAAGATAGGACTACTAAAGATAAGACTGCTATACACCTTATCCCACTTTGCACTTAAAACAAGTTTATTGCATGTCTTCCATGATGGGAGACTTGTCTTTCCTAGCTCACCTCTACCAAATGTGTCTACCATTAGACAACTAACATGGTATGAGTTGACATGGATTATATATGAGGTATTGAAGTGTCGTTCTTACCCTGTGGAAGTGAAACTACGTTAATCCCTGTTAAATCATCAAAACAAATGTATTGATATTCATAGCTCATTTTCTTACTCACTCTGGTCCCTCTCAACCTGACTGATTCTATGAATCTGTGACTCTGTGACTTTGAGCATAGACTCTCTCAGACTCTTTGTCTGAAGTGTCTGGGTAAGAAACTCATATCTTAAAATTAAATAGTGTCAAGGAGTTGGGATGTTAATACTACTAGATCCCTAAAATGCGGGTACAAATATTATAAAGATAGAGAAAAGGTAGAGCTAGTGCATGAAATATTATCCTAGACTGGACCTGTCTTAATATGATCTATAGGCTTTTAGAATTAGGCTGCTGTTTCTATTAGACCTATGGAAGGCAGATGCACTTTGCAAACAAAACATTTGCTAAACATCTAGGTTTCCAAATGTTTTATTTATATTCATACCTGAAAAAGAAAATATTCAGAAATAAGAAACCAGGTAAGAACTATGAACTCTTTTGATAGAAGACTTCTAACCAGACAGATACTCTCTGATCTTTCCTCATCCTTACTCTAGGCTTCACATAACTATTCTGTTCTAAGTCACAAAATGCTCAAGCTTCAAAAAGACTTCTTTGAAGCTAGCCTTTGAGATAACTAGAATAACTAACTTTGAGGTGGTTATTTGGTCACTGAAGAGAGAAAAGTGGTCACATTCTTTTTCCTATGCCTTCTTTTTCTTTAGTCCGTTAATATTTCAAAGCTTGAAATGCTGTTCTTTTTGTAACTTACTGAGTGAAAGATTCATGCCTTTCATTTGAATGATATCATTAGTCATGTAAGAAAAAAGTGACTAAGACAAAAAGAGAGATAGTTTCATGGGGAATAAAAAGTCATTATAACCTAGCCACAAACTTTTCTAATCTGAAAGAGTACCTGCAGTACCCTACAGAAATGCTTGTGAAGTGCTCAGCCCGATCAAATCTCCCCATGGTTGTCCTTTGAATTCTTTATTTTCAACTTCTCTTGCATGCATATTTAATCAGACATCTCACTTCTGTATATGCAAAGGAAATTTTAAATAAAGTATGCTCTATAGAAAGGAAAAGGACCCATTAGCTCACTTTCAAAGCTAATGATTAAAAATTCACAAAATACCCTATCTGAAATGGAGTTAATCATAATAGTGTCCCATCAAAAAGATTCATGATCACCATCTTGTGCCACTGAACAACACATTGCAGCCACTATCTGGATATTTAATTAATAAGAGCAGTTTTATCTAAATATTTAGTAAATATTTTACTCAGTTTTAATGAATACTAATTATCCTGTGCAGTTTACTCGTTATCATTTGTAGGTGGCTTATAAAGCAAAAGGAAAGCTAATACAGAAGATATAAACTAGACTTTTCATACCAAGGTGATTTTAAAAGAACTATCTACCTTCATCACCAGACCAAAGTCCTCATGAAATCTTCATGTATCCTTGGGAAGTCTTTCTCCATGGTATTTGATACAAGTGAAAAGGGAAGCTGAATAACACCTCTTATCATTCACAGAAACTTGAATAGTTTTGAGATTCTGCAAGGAATCACATAGAGCATGGTCTAGTAGTTTTCCTTCTTTAGACCTGCACTAAAAAGTAGCTCTCCAGGTTCTGAGAAATCCTCATATCACATATCTTCTCCCATCAAATCCCTTACTTTCTGTTTTGTTTGTCCTGATTTTCTCAGGGATTTTGCCTTTTAGCTACACACCTGTTTGAGGTCAGAAGAGAAGCTTCCACTGCACTTCAGCAGTTTAGAAATTTTACTTTGAGGGGGTAGACTCATACCTAATACTTCTCTGACCATGCTGTCACAAATGTAAGGCCAAATTTCCGTCAAGACTCATTCTGCATATCACTGAGTAACACATTTAAAATGAAGAAGGTGATAAGATCCTGGTTGTAGAGAGGAGAGAGTAGAGAAGTGTCTCAGTTTTTTGGACAGGTGGGTGCACCCTTCATAATCGTCATACTTCTAGATTTGAAGTCTTGGGAGTGTGATGCCTTCTTTTAGGTGTTTGATGTTTATCTTAAGGCAAGCTGTGGCATCTTCTGTGCATGTGATGCTTGTCTCCTATGAGGCAGACTGTGTCAAAAGGGGGCCTGTATGCACAGACACCCGACTCCCGTGGAGAAGGCCTCATAGCAGGGGTGCCTTCGAAGCATAATCTCCCCAAAACTAAATGACCTTGCAAAAACCAGTGCCTCCAGCCTCTGCAAAAGCAGCCCCTGCACATAGAGGGGGAGGCACCAGGAGAGTTTCTAAGTATATGTAAACCCACTGAATTTTGTGTTTTGTGGGCTTGTTTACCCCACCACTCCCTGATGGACCGAGACACAAGGGACAACAACAACCAAGTTTGTCAAAGACCTCTGAATTGGTGTCTATGAACAATTTTTCTTTTCTCTCGCTCGATCGCTCTCCGTTTTCACTTTGACTCTTTTTTCTCTCTTTCTCTCTTTTCTCTTACGCACTTTCTTGGGTGGCTATATTACAACCAAAATGGCTAAATACCTGCTTTCCTTTGCAATACCTTAATACTTTATATTGCTATATTACTATAGATAATAACAAACAAAATGGCTACACGCCTGTTTTCCTTTGCAACCAAAATTGTTCTAAAATAAATCCTATATATATCTTTGCAAACTGATCATCTAGTATCATTTTACTTTAATTCACTCCAAGGGATTTAATAATAAAACAAAAGTTACTCCTGCCTGGTAGGGCAGATCATAGCAGTTTGCTGGCATGCTTACATTAATCAATAATTAAATTGCAAGGTTTAATCTTTGTAAAGTTTGCAGAGAATGATATACAAAATGTAGTTCAGCATTTGAAAGATTAGCCTGCTATATTTAAATCTCTGAGTCATTGACACAATGACTCAAATTTATTGGACTAAATATTTTAGTAGATTTTTACAACTTTTGAAGGTTGTGGTAGTGTTCTCTTTCATTTTGTTTCTTTGTTTCTCAGTGGGAAACTGGAAGATTGGCATATTAGGCATTCTAAATCTGTCTGGAAGATAAACCATTGAGGATGGCTTGAAGGCCACAATTTTTACAATAGTAATATTTTTTTCCTAAGGCTCAAGTCATTGTCCATTCGTATTCGATATTCAGGAAAAATATCCCCTATTTTAGGCAAAAAATGTAACTCAGAGCAATCATATATTGTGACTGGCATCTTTTCTCCACCTGTCAGTACATGATTGCATTTAAGCTCTCTACTGAAGAGCTCCTTTTCTGCTTAGCTCAGGTTGTCATGACCCACATATTTCTTTCATAAGATGAAAAGTGTTCATTAACTGGAATGGTTCTTATATAGAAGAAGGAAGTCTTATAAATTGCACACTGAACCCTGGCAGACCTTGAATACAATTATTGTTATATTTATTTTATTTTAAATTTATTAACTAAACTCAATTGCTATTTAAGGAATGAGCTGAACACTTGAGAAATACCTTGCTTTATGTCAGAGTCCATGTATTTCATGGACCTTTTATATTTTACAGAGGAAGTCACCACTAACCAGTCTATCAACTCAGCAGAGCAGAAGTCCAGGATTCTTTCAAAAACAGGAATATAATAACAGGCTATCCATAATTTGTGTAATGATTTTTAGTAAGTCATTTCGTCTCAGGTTTTTGTTAATAGTAGAGGAATGATACTCAAATTTTTGCAAAGTGCTGAGATATCCACACAAACACATACGTGGAGAAGAGAGGAACTAAATATGGTATCAAATGTATGTATGTACATGAAACTATTTTTGCCTTAGTACAAAACAAAATATTTTTTATTTGTAATAAATCAAATATACCTACTAAAACCATAACTTCAATCATGCATTATTAGCTAATTTTATTTTATGAGTACCTTGATGTCTTCCATATAAACCAGTAAGGGAGTGCTTTTTAAAATTCCTGCTATATTGGACTTTTCTCTTACCTTATAAGAAATATAAAATTGGAAAGATAACATGCAGATTGTGCTTGTTTATATCCTATTAAGAAAAATTAAAGGGGAAATACTTGTCTTCCCCATATTTTTTCTCTTCTTTTGATTTGGCAGCAATGAGATCCAAATATTTCTTCTTTACAGTGCATTACTTAGAAACTAGAAATTGCATAAAGATATTTCAGTACTTTTTTGTGTTAGTTTATGATATTATAATCCCCACAAATACTGATTTCTCTAGTTTATTCCTAACTATGTAGCACTGCATTAAAAATTTTCTATGTAGCATCACACAACCACTTTGAGATATATTTTTTCTCAGATTTGCTCAGTTGAAGAACTTTGTAGTCCTGAAGATGATGCCAATGAAGAACAAAGCCCCAACAATAACAATAAGGCTGCCTTAGACTAGCAGAGTCAGCACTTGTGGGAACATTACTTGTCAAACTACCATCACAAGACCAAGAGAGCAATTTCCATATGAAATTATTTGCTGTGTTAGGTGTATTGTATCTTATCACATTTAAGCAGTCTGCCCTTTTTGAGAAATCCAAATTAATGTAAAATAAAATAGGGTGGTTTTTTTTCATATGGACCATCTGTTTAATATTTATCATGGACTGCTTGATTCAGCACCCATGGAAATCACTCACAGTCACTGTTCATGTCAGTGACAAACAGAATTGAGACTTGATGTATTCATTTTCAGTGGAAAAATGGAAGTAAAAAGTAATTTCAGTAATTTTAATAAATATATAAGGCCAAAAGATATTGTTTGTCATCTGATCTTATTCTTATCTGTCCTAGTTATGGATTTCAGCATCTATACCATCTATATGTCTACTACTTGTTCTATGTGAATTTAACTGGTTATAACTGACACACTTGCAAGTTTGTTATTGATCCTGTGCTATTTTTCTTTCAAGCTGTGGCAATAATTTTAGTTCTATTTTCATAAGAGCTCTAAGAACTTTATTGCATATTATTTCCTTAGTAATATTTTATTAATTCCTCATCTTTTAGTACACTTATTTTTCCTTTTAACACTATTCTTATTTCTTTCTCTAATTTTTATTCTACTCAAGTACTACCAATTTACTAGACTCATAGTTAGTTACTAGTTAAAAGACTATGGATACAGGATTAGTTTCTTATCTACGATTTCTAATCATTTTGAAATTTAAAAGTTATTTTTGCCTTAAAAATGCCAGTAAGCGTGCGTAAACAGCCACCTTCCATATCTTCCAGAATCCTTCTGTGACAATTTTTTTACCAGACACTAACTCTTTAATCCTGCAGTCATTGCTAGCAGAACTTCTCATGCCACAAACATTAGAATATTTACAGTGTAGGCAAGCAACCGTCGCCATGGCAAAGGCATAGCTGACTTCATGTTGTGGAAGAGGGAATGAACACCTCTTGACACAGTTTGTCATTATTATATGTGATATAATGGCACCTTTATTCTGAACTTATAGAGGCGCCTGATATTTCCATCATGGAGTGCTGAAATACGACTAAAAGAAACATTGTATTCCTGAAAACTGTCATCACTTGTTGGTACAGAGCTACTATTACCAGTCTCTGATAGTTGCATTGGTTTTTCTTTTGTTTAATGTGTGCTCTTGTCATGCTTTATACATGCAGGTGTAACAATGTAAAATAATTTACACACGTTTTACTCCATTTCTAATCTTTATTTAGTAACAGAAAAGGAATGCATACATAGATATGTTGATCTGCTTTTAGGAGAACTTGCCTGACATCACTAAAAGAACAATTGTTACTGCAATACATAAAAATATTACCAAGTCTTGGAGAAAAATGTCAGTTTACTAGAGCCTTTAGCTTCTGTAAAACAAAGATTTGGGAACTAGACTTTATGTTATCAGTGGCATTGTATCCTACTAAGCAAATAAATTAAAACAAATAGTTACAGTAATAGCTAATGTCAACAAAATGAAACAACAAAATAGTAAAAGAAAACAGCAATGGTCATAATTGAGTACTGAAAAGACTTTAAATTATTTTTTAAAACATTTTAACTTATGTGATTAAAGTCTCACTGTGTATAGTGATGACTTAACCCCATCTCAGATCTTACATGCCGGTAAATTTGTAATAAACAGTATTTATGTGAGTATAGGTGTATATATTCCACATTCTTTGAAAATCAACTCCTTTTCCAGTGATTTATTAAGAAGTTTGGAAGTGTGATTTGAAGGGTCACAAAGTGTGCCCAGTCTATTTCTTACACCTACAGATAGTAGGAATATGTATTTAGATTTTGATAAGATTTTATGCTAACAGGGATATTTTTATACTTTCAATAACTTCTTTACACGTTATGATCAAAGCACAAGATTTTATTTAAAAAAGCGTTATAAAAATATTAAACTGTTATGAGGAAATAAGAATAGGTGCTAAATTTCTGCCTTTTAATCATAATAAAAATTACACATTTCAAGGATTTTCACATTTATTTGTTAGATAAGTGTATATGAAAGTCATACAACACAAAAAAAATGTTTGTTATGCATATATGCAAATTATTATTAAATAATAAAGGATAATTTAATAGACAGTTTTACCACTGCCTAAAAGACATACACTCTAAAAAAAATGAATTATTGTCTTAAGAATGTCCTAATTTCATCTTCAGAAAAATTATTATCTATTGGATTTTATGTCCTTTGTACTTTAGGAACCTATTTATTTTAAAGGCTGACCCAAGTCTTCACTGTAAGAGTCGGCTGTGAGACATTTCTCAAGGAAAATACTTTTCTTAAGCTGTCAGCTTTCCTGTTCTTCTCAGCATTATTAGAACTTCATTGTTTGACTTAAGTGGTCAGACTTGAGAACATTCAGAAAATTGGTATTTGAATATGCAATTGTGATAGCAAACAGACTTATTTTTGATACTTTTTAGTGGTTTTATTTTTAGTGGTTTAATCTGTTACATGAAATATTTTTTTGATGTGTAGCATATGTAAAAGTGTATTGATACTAATACTTTTTACTAATCAGCTGTATAAAGTAATTCACCAGCATAATCTTTTATTTGCGAGAATACACTCTACACTTAAATGTAGGAATGAATTCTTCTGCTATATGACCCCTAATGGTTCAAATGTCTCAGGGATTCTCTTTAAAACAATTGTACTGCCAGCTGCTAAGAAAAAAATCAACAACGGGCTCTGCTTATCCAAATTATATTTTTAAGCACTTAATTGAAGAATTTGGTTAGAAGTACATGTGTTCTTAAATTAGCTGACTTTTTTATCAATAAAAAATGCCTTGATTTGAAGCCCCATTATTCTTGTAGTGCTACAGCACCAGGAAAAATAAAAAAGGATATCTCATTTGATGATGTCATGAACACTGACATTTTCATGTGGTGTTAAGTTTCTTAGAAAAGACACCTTCTTAAATACACGCTACTTACAACCTGATCTTAGGTGTTGCTTACAATTCTGAGCCAAATGCATGATCTAAATTCAACTATTTAAAATTAGAAGAAAATAGATACAGTTGGCTGAAAACATTTGCTGTGAAGCTGAACATTTCATATAATTCCATAGTTTCTAGAGATTAAAATGAAAAGGTCTTCTAGCTGTTAAGGTGAAGTAAAATAAAACATTACTCTTAGATAGAGATCTAAGTTGAAAATGGAAGCTGTAAGATGTGCTTTGCTGTGACAGCAAAAGGTTCAAGTTCATGAATCAGGAGGTTCTTTCAATCTTTTTCGGTGTTCTGAAAGGGATGATTCTGCCAGTTTCAGCTCTCTCATAAAGACCGTCTACACCTTCAGTATGTTACTTCAAAGTTGATAATATGATACTCCTGTCAATGAATTGTGGTAATTACGCATTAAAGAATGGCTACTGAAGTCAGGACCATATCTAGCAAAAAAGTGAAAAACTGCACTTCAGTTGTTAACTAAAACAGTAACATAATTTTATTCTTATTTTCTGACAATATCAAAATTCATTGTCTTTTGACGTGTTCCTTTTATTGAAAACTATAGGCACCTAGTTGGAAGAATTATAATACTCTTTTTGAGAGTAAACCTCTCTAGTAACATCCACTGCTCCTATTTAGATTGCTGACAGTTCATATTGTTTAATCATAATCATAAATACCCACTGAGTCGTTTTCTACAAAGTTGTTGTTTCTGGCTTGTCTAATCTGTATCAACGACTGTAGGAAAATATGGTCTAAACCCCAGGTATTTTAAAAGAAAGGGGGGTTTCTGTAGATCAAACCTGCTTTGGTTTTGTCTCTTGGTCCTGTTGTGAATGTATGTCAGTGATGAGGCCAGGCAATATCTTTTGACTATTTTACTCTGTGTGTCTAGCAATGAGAATACTCTCACATGGCCTTAAAGGCCTTTTAAATTTCTGCAAATCAAAGGAATTCCCTCTAATTCCATCAGAATGAGTAATGCAATCAGTAAAACCCCCATAATGTGTTATCAACTTTTGACAGAAATAATTAATATTTTTCAGATTACTTTATTGTACTACCATTAACACATCTGAAATGTAAAAAAATTAGAGTACATCTCAGTCAAAATTTTAAGACTAGCTATAACAAAAATTTAGTAATAATTTTTAGAGACATTTCAGCATATTAATGGTTTTCAAATATTTAACTCAATAATAGAACTTCACCATTCCTCCCCTCAGCTTCTCCTTTTTCCAGAGAAACGGCAGTGTATTTTGACTGTGTAAGCTGCAACATTTATTCTTCATACTGTTCTTAACTCTGTTAGAGATGTGCATGGTAGATTAGAGAATGGTGATGCTTAAACTGTGTAATGTCCTAGTGTGGTGTCCTAATCAATTGTTGTAATTTGTAAAGAGTTTCAAAATACATTTACAATTGTATTGGACTATGCTTTGAACTTCAGAGTTCACTGTTTACATAATAAAAAAATCACAAATAGCCAGATAACTTTGACCAACTAAACCTTTGCTGCTAGTGATTTGTGAAGCATCTATGCAGCTTTGATAGCAAAACAAGACTCACTCCATTACACACTGGGTCAACAGTTCTTTGCTCTCCCTTTTAGCAACATTTCTAAAGTGTGAAGAATGTAGGTAGTGTTACTACATACATTTTGAGTGTTTCTAAAGACAAAAAAGTATGCCTTGAAAACAGTTGCATCTCTTTTCCTATCTACAAAAAATCCACATTTAAGAATGTCTTCATTAAAGCAAATCACCTCCAAAGATTTTTAATATTCATATTCCATCTACATTCCATTTCTCTTTATATTTCCTGTGGGGGGGGGGGAAAACAGTCGACATTTATTGACTGAAACATTAAGGTAAATGTAAAAGATTGATACTTCTTTATAAAAATCAATCATCTTGAATACATATTTCTTTCAAATATTTTGCATTGTGGAGCAAATTTATTCTCTATGGCAAAGATTTTAAAACACAGATGTCAGAAGACAGACTTCGAAGTGAGTATGCAGGTTACAGCCAATCTACAATGTATTTTGATCTCGAATAGAGAATGAAATTTAAAGATGGGTGAGATGTGTTCAACACCTCTGAGACTTGTGCTGCTCGGTTGCTGTCTATAACAGCACCTCTGAGAAATGTAGCTCTTAGAATTTAAACAGTTATCTCTATAGAATAACAGCTTTGTAGAGCGGTAGTATTTAATGAATACCATTTTTGTAGGGGTTTGGCCAGATGTTGCTCTTTCTTTCATGTGACTCTGCTGATTTAAATAGAAAAGTCATCTATTCCACTGCTTGATGCAGCTGGGAAAAAAATTTAAAGTGTTGCTTTCCAAGTTCCCTTAGTCTAGAGTTCATCATCCTTGCTCTGAAGGGAGTTTGAATTTCAACCTATAAAAATATCATTAACAAAAAAGATTGTTGCCATTTGAACAATAGAATGTCAAAATCTGCCATATTAACATTATTCTAAAATATTCAACCCTGAAGCAGTTCTAGCAAACTTTAAATATGCTGAATAGGATATGTAACAGAGACCAGGTGGGCTTCCAGCAGCAGGAGGCAATATAGGAGAAAAACAATCAGAAACTTAAAATGTATGGTTTAGGATATTTTCTTCAGAGATTTTTTACAACTCTCTGAAGTCAGCACCTGCAATTTTCTCCTCTTCAGCATTTACTAAAAATTCTGCAGAGCTGGTAAAGGTAATTATTTTATTTGAAATTCTTCTACAATCCCTAGTGCTCTCACTGTTATGTTATCACTTCTGCCACTCAGCTCATCTGCTAAGGAGACTCTTGTTTATTATGAAGAAAGAGTGCTTCTAAGAACACCTTTACTATGGTATAGTAAGTATGACACTTAGTATAACTATTTCTTTAGTCTCTTTTAAGTGACTTCATTATTCCTAATTATTATGTACTGAGAGCTGTGAGTGTTATGTGGTTGTCATAACACAGAATTTATGGGAAATGAAAAAGGGCCTGTCAATGAGGTGTTATAGACCTATAGATGTTATAATGTGGATAAAGTGATTTAATAATATTTTACTTTCCTCCACTTACGTAAATGAAGGAAAGGGAAGCTGCAGTAGATATTCAAAGATCTTTTCTTGGTGGTGAAGATAGGATCAAGTTTCTCCAAATAAAAATAAAGCACATGAAAGAAGGGAGTAATCTCAATCATGGATTTAAAATCCTTATAATGTAATAATCCAGGGCTGTAAAGATAGAATCAGGCACAACAAAATAAACCCAACAATCCATTTTCAGTGAAATGCTTCTTTTTCAAAGTAAAGAAGCACGTTCTGCTCAAATATTTTCAAATCTGTCTGGGCAATATACTAGGAAGTATCCAATACTGGCAGGAAAAAGAAAGGACTTTTCCAACTCACTGCATTCCTTTCTGAATAAAAATTCAGGTTGAGCACCTCCAAAAGTTTGATAGGAAGATTCTATAAAAGTCACAGGAGTTCTACACTTTTTCAAAAAATATAGAATTCACATTCTACATCCTTTCAAAAATTAAATTGATATCCAGATAAACTTCATACCACTGATCACCATACTCTGAGCCCAGCAATTTAGCCAGTTTTCAATCCACTTCAGTGACTGCTCATCCCACCCATACTTGACCAGCTTATTTGTGAGGATGTTATGGAATTCAGTGTCAAAGACCTTCCTGAGGTCTAGGTAATACAGAATCCACTGTCTTTTCGTTTTATTTCATCATAAAATCATTTAGGTTGGAAAAGGCCATCAAGATCATCGAGTCTAACTGTTAAGCTATCACTGCCAACTCCACAGCTAGACTGTGTTCCTAAGTGCCACATCCATACATTTTTTGAACACTTCTAGGGATGGTGTTTCAACCGCTTCCCTGGGCAGCCTGTTCCAATGCCTGACCACCTTTTCAGTGAATAAATTTTTCCTAATATCTAATCTAAACCTCTACTGTTGCAACTTGAGGCCATTTCATCCTCTTACTTGTCACCTGGGAGAAGAGATAAATGCTTACCTCGCTATCACCTCCTGAGTCTCCCTCTCTCCAGGCTAAATGACTCCTGCTCCTTCAGCTGCTCCTCATAAGACTTGTGCTCCAGACAATTCACCAGCTTTGCTGCCCTTCTCTGGACATGCTCCAGCATCTCAACGTCTTTCTTGTCAACAAGAGGGGTCAGAACTGAACACAGGATTCAAGGTGCAGCCTCACCAGTGCCAAGTGCAGGGGGACAAACACTTCCCTAGCCCTGCTGGCCACAGTGTTTCTGATGCAAGCCAGGATGCCATAGGCCTTCTTGACCACCTGGGTACACTGCAGGCTCACGTTCAGCCAGCTGTCCACTAGTACTCCCAAGTACTTTTCCACTGCTCAGCTTTCCAGTCACTCTTCCCGAAGCCTGTAGCACTGCATGGGGCTGTTGTGACCTAAGGCAAGGATCAAGCACTTCACCCTTTTGAACCTCATACAATTGGCCTCAACCCATTGATCCAGCCTGTCCAGAGCCTGGGTCAACGCTCCCACCAAGCTTGATACCATCAAAAACTTTATCAAGTTGGTCAAACATAGTTTCTGCTTTATGAATCCATGTTGACTACTCCTGATGATTTTCTTGTCCTTCATGTGCCTGGAAATGGTTTCCAGGATTAGATCCATCACCTTCCCAGGGATCAAGTGAGTCTGAGAAACCTGTATTTCCCTGGGTCCTTGTATTGCTGAAAGTTGAGTTTTGTTCTTCATTTTGAAAGATGGTGCATTGATATCAAAACCAGAAGAGCAAGTAATTTTACAAAACTTTCTTATAAGAACTTTCTTTCACAAGGCACCTTCACCTTTTTTTTTTTTTTAATTATGAACAATGAATTATGGATACAGACTAAGAGTTCTGTCACACCCCAATTACCTCATTTCCAGCTGACTACTCATGACTGCATCTCTGACTGAATTAGAAAATATCTTGCAAGTTAATGAGATCTCTGAAGCTGGACAAGGGAAACCATATTTTTCCATATTTAATAAAAGTATATTTAGCATATAGAAAAGCAGTAATGCGGATTGTTTTTAGATGCTCTGTGGATTTTAAAACATCTAATGGATTTTCTTTCCTATGTCAAACTCACAGTATCACTATTTCAAATTTTGTCTTCAGGAGGAAAAATGTGCTTTTTCCTCCCTTTTAGACGACTTGTAATGATAGCATGGTACAACATTTAAAAAGATGTGTAAAAAAATACCTATAAGTACCAGGTATTAATGCTCTGCATGTACTGACATATAAAAACTGTTCTTTTCAAATTTAACCTGGAAACACTAAAATACTAATATTAAAGAGAAATGGGAAGACTAAATTAACTTTCTATAATTAATCTAGGAAAAATTCTCTTGGTTTCTTTTCCAGAAAAAAAAAAACAAAAGAAAAAAAAAAAAAGAGATAGAACATTGAGATAAATGTGGAAACTTCAAGAAGAAATTTCATTTCCATGAACCAAAAGGACTAAAACCATAGCATAATTAAAAAAAAAAATAAATATAAGAAGAATGAAACTATGCCATAAGGATTTTTTCCCCTCTTTCAATTCACATGACGTGTTTCTACTGTGATATTGGATTGACAAAAAGTAGAAATATAGAAACATAGAATCATCTGGGTTGAAAGGGACCTTTGAAGGTCATCTAGTCCAACCCCCTCTGCAATAATCTCTAACTAGATCAGGTTGCTCAAAGCCCAGTCCAATCTGACCTGTAATATTTCCAGATATAGGACATCTACACCCTCTCTGAACAACCTGTTCCTGTGTCTCACCACCCTCATCATAATTTTTTTTTCCTTCATGCTTTGTGTGAATCAACCTTTTTAATCTAATACCACTATTTCTTGTTCTAGCACTACAAGCCCTACTAGAAAGTTTGTTCCCATGAAATACTGTTCCAATATTTAAGCCCCCTTTAAATACTGAAAGGTTGCAATAGGGTACCTCTAGCATTCTCTTCTCCAGGCAGAGCAACCCAAACTCCTTGAGCCTTTCCTCAAAAAAGAAGTGCTTCATCACTCTTATAATTTTCGTGGCTCTCTGGCCCCTCTCGAACAGTCTGTGTTCTTGTGCTGAGGACTCCAGATCTAGACACAGTGCTCCACATGGGGTCTCAACAGAGTAGAGGTGCAGAATCACCTCTCTCAACCTTCTTTTCCTGCAGCCCTGCATGTGGTTGGCTTTCTTTGCTGCAAGCGCACATTGCCAGCTCATGTCCAGCTGTTCATACACCAATATCCACAAAGCTTTCTCATCAGAACCACTCCCTATCTTTTCATCCCCCCCCAGCCTGTATTAATACCAGGGGTGGCCCCAAGCCAGGTGCAGCATGTTGCCCTTGGCCTTTTTAAACAGCATGAGATTCACATGGGCCCACTTCTCAAGCTTGGCTGGATCTCTGTAGATGGCCTCCTATCCTTCAAGGTGTGTCAACCACTCCACTCAATGCTGTCATTGGCATAGGTAAGAATGAATAAATTATCATCTTTGCTTAACAAAAGATCTGATGACTAAGAATCTCAAATAAAAACCCTGGAAGTGAGAATATGTGGCATTTTACAATGCCTGATTCACGTACAGGTTTTACCACAAGTGAGTTTGGCCATGTCAGAATAGATGCTGTTGTAATTACAGATACCAAAAAAAAAATTTTATCAGAACTTCAAAGCCACTATTACAGTGAATCAATTTCTTTCCCTCTAAAGCTATGCAAGCACTCTTATTCTTGTGTCACTATGGTATCTGGTTTAAATATGAAACATCTCGTTGTGTTGTCATGGTTCCTAAGCACAAAAAAATACACATTATTTCAAGGATTAAAGAGAAGAGTACACATTTTTATTTGAATATATCAGTACACAATGACAAATAATGACATTTTACCTAATAAAATTTAAATTGCTTCTTCCATGCTGAGAATTTAATATTAAAATGCTTTTTCTAAAGACTAATATTTCTTATAATATTTCCTGGATTATTTGCTTCTTAAAATGAAGCAAGCTAGTGCATTAAAATAAAAAAAGGGGAAAAAAAAATCAAAAGCTTTGCCTCATTTGAAAAATTCAAATAATGTTTTGTTTCGATTTTTTTAAAAGTCATTGTTGACATGGGGTTGCCTAAAAAAAAGTGGAAATATCATTGACACTCTGCAACTTGCAAAAGTATTGTTCAGAATGAGCATTCCAATTTTATTACAATCACTAAATACTGTTCCAGCATAATCCTGAAAACTAGTAAACAGATAACCTGACTTTCAGCATCAAAGA
Source organism: Cephalopterus ornatus (assembly GCA_013396775.1). Taxonomy (NCBI): domain Eukaryota; kingdom Metazoa; phylum Chordata; class Aves; order Passeriformes; family Cotingidae; genus Cephalopterus; species Cephalopterus ornatus. The sequence continues at coordinate 6,309 of VZRE01002670.1, read as the reverse complement.
TTAGGTCATCATATACCAAGCCTTGTGCATCACCATCCACTCAAATTACTGTTTGTTTTCTTCTATTATTGTTTCATCGGCACCAAATCCGGTTTAAATCAAGGACACATCTGCGTTTTCATTAGTCATGTTTATCAGCAGTCAATGAACTGATTATAACTCTCCAGACATGAATGCAGGGTCCAGAACCTTCATGACACAAGACTACTAGCCTTCCTGTAATTTCACGACAGCAATCTATGCCCTGAGACAGCTATGTAAAACCACCACTAGGACTACAAAAAGTAATGATATCCTGCAGTAAGTGTTATGTCTTCTCTCCGATTAATATATCCAATTCCCTAGAAGGGCATAAATGTATACAGAAATTATTTATGGGCATTAAGTATACACATGATCAGTCCTGATCAATTTCTGGTATAACATGAATAGATTAAGCAGATGTAGTTTGGTAAAGCAAAAAACTATGCTTGAACCACAAATACAATAACCTCAATAACTAGTACTCTGGTGCTAGAAACTCGGAGACAATATTTTAATTTTAAATGAAAAAGCATTATGCCCAAACTCTTTTATGAAGAAATATTGACCTTAGATATTCCTGGATGTTGAGAATATTGTCACATGGAAAAATTTCTGACTACCACAGAAATTGAAGTTTCTCATTTCAACAACTTTGCTTGGTAAAAAGACATTTTTCTTCACTCTCTGTTTAACAGAGATCTGAACAATCAAAATGCTATTGTTTATAAAAAAAAAATTGTGATTACAATCTAGGATTTAAAGCATCTCAGATATGACAGAATTAACCTTTTCACTTAATTAACCCTGTTGCTCTTTTTTGTTATGTTTTCTAAAACCTGAGAAAAGATAGCCATCAAGGTGTAAAACTCTAAATCTGAGGTAAAACTCTAGAGCTCCTAATACGGCTCTTGTACCATTTTAGGCATCTGTAAAAATGAAATCACGGAAAACAATAAAAAAGTGAGCAATAATTTCCTTTATAGAATAAGGTTCAAGGATTACTGTCAATTATTAATGATTAATAATCACAAGGTTTGTGCTTAACATCTATGGATAAGGTAAGCAATTTTATAAGTATATAAGTGGAGTTTCCCAGATCTCAATTTTTATTTTAGATTCTCACAAAAAGTAACACATAATAAAAAAGAAAAATCCCAGCCCATAAATAACTGTAAGAATAGATTTGCTTACAGACCTTTTCCTATAAGATTAATTGACAATATTTATATTGTTCTATATTCCATCAGCAAGAGACAATGGAAAAGGGAAAACATTGGCTTTGTTTAAACTATAAGCATAAACTATACCAGCTGGTGCAGCCTGTTGGGAACAGATATGTGGGTCAGCACATTGCATCATCAGCACTTCTTCAGCAAATCCACCTGCTTGAGTAAACAGACAATGTGGGGCCCCAGTGTAACAAATTACATAATTAAAGAGATAACTTCCAAAATTTCTGGCCTTCTTAGCAATTTATTCCGGATAATATCAACTCTCCTTGAATAAAAGTATTTCATTTTGTAACTAGCTTCAGTGAGCTGATAGGTTCTTTGAAGATAGTATAAGGTAAAAAATTATTTTGCTAATATGGCTATAGTGCAGAAAAAATATCAACAGAATATTAAGTTTATTTACCTAGATGTTACCTTCTACTAAAATAGTTGACAACTATTTTATTATCTTAAACATAGTCTGAAACAGATGTTGGAAGGTTAATTAAAAGTTCTTTTACAGAGGAACCTTCCCTATATCACTATAGATTACTATATAGACACAAACACCTGAGATGTGACCCGTATTAACATGCTTTAAATAATTATGCATTTAGTTTTCCTGCTCTATCTTGGAAGATGTTTAATTTCAGGGGAATCAATTTTTCTTCATCTGAAAGGACATGCCTATCAAAAACAGAGGACCACATCAAAATAAAATGAAAAAACCCAAACCAAAACACACGCAGTCACAATAATTGAAAGCAGATGGGATAAGCTAAACACAGCATAAGCATAAATGAAGACTGAAAAACCTCATGAAAATCTGAAAGTCAAAGCTTGTCTCTTTGGGATAAGCTGCTGCAGGTTGGCCTTCAATGAAAGCTCTTGATGTTTCGAAGAGTAGTTCAAGATCTATGCCTTGTGAATTAATCAGCATATTCATGTTTTCGAAAGGTTATGGAAGGCATAATGTTGGCTGAAAATTAATTTCTGAAAAAAATACCTATTTCTTCTCAGGAAATGAACTGTTTCATTTTGAAAAAAAATACATTTTAAATTAACAATTTAGAAGCTATTTAAAATATTCCCGCAGTATTTCTGCTTTATTTTTCTTATAATTTCTTTTTTGCATTTGAATTTGCATGTCTAAAGTCCATGTTGGTTGATGCTGTAAATATTCAACAGAAAATATAATCATGTTCATCTTTTATACTATATGATACTATATAATTTTAGCTAAATAACAGGTGTTAACTGTCAGTTTTCTGGAGGTAATTCAGAAGTGTACCCTCATAGATTCTGCTTATTAGTGAAGATATGTATCTCAAATATGTAGATTTTTCTTCTTTTTCTGAAGAGATACAGAGAAATTGTTTTCCCAAGATTATGCTCACACACAATGAAATTATGTGTCTCTGAATTGATTATATGCTAAGACTGTTGGACTTTTTAAATACAAAACATAACAAGTAAACTCATATTAGAACTGACAGAAAAATTCTAAAAAATACTGAATTTGATTGAGTTTTCATTACTGGGAACAGCTGTCCACGTATCAGAACTCAAGAAATAGAAAACTGCACTACAAAGATGTCCTTTAGAAGCTATAACAGTATTTAAAGACAACATGTGTAAAGGGGAGCAAATCTTGATGCTACCACATTTAGTTCATATGTCCACATCTTCTGAGAAGTAGAATAGTAGGAAGGGGGAAGATATTTATAAACACAGGCTCTACAATCAGATGGATTTTAAGTACTAGAAGACTCTAATTAGATTCCCACAGGGTTCTATTGTATATGTTTAACAAGCAAAATTCCTCCAACTTTTCTTCATGCATCATGATCTCCAACACTGCAGTTATCTCAGTGGCCATTCCAAAAATCCTGTCAAGCTTTTCATCTTCTCTCTTGAACTGGGAGAACCAAAACCTGATAAATATACAAGATAAAAAAGCCGTGTACATTTGATACATTGTAACTTAACTAGTGTGGAGTAGAGAGGGGATGATAACATCCTCTGATCTACTGACTATACTCTTGCTGATTCAGCTTAGAATAAGGTTTTATTTTGTTGCTGCAATGGTGCACTGTCATTTTATGGTTTTATATGATCTATATGTAACAAAACTAAGTGAAATTTCCCCTGTCAACACATGTGCTTCTGGCAAATAGAGTGATGGTGGTTTTTTTCTATATTACTTAATATCATCACTAATTAGAATGTTATTCAAATACCTTTAATCCTACTTAGGAGACTAGAAATCACATGTTTAATTGTTTAAACATTCTCCTTTCTCATCTCTGGCAAAGCAGACATTTATAATTATATGTGGACAACACTTGCTCTAACCAGTGCACATGTGCAGAGAAAATCTCTTCTTTTTCAGCCACTAATATGTGTCTGCAAAGTATTGCTTTAGGCATCAAGAAATTGAAAAGCTTTGCAAGGAACTGAGATCTGTAGAGCAAAACCCGTGTGAAAAAAAATATGTATTTTCTTCTGAAATATTTTCTAACAGCTAGGTGAAAAATGCTTTATGAAAAATTTTGCTAGCAGTATTACACATTTTTGTTAGCAAATAATAAATAAACTTGTATTTTTATTTATACACAATTTTAAGTCTATATGCATATTTTTGCAAATTACATCTCAGCCCTAAATGTTTTGATGAAAGATTTGCTTACCTGTCAATTATTCGTCTCCTATGCAGTGCGACAGATAAATGGGTCACAGTGCATTTCACTTGTCCTCTTGATTGGATAAGGTAAGCATCTGAAATAATCTCTGTTATTTAATGCTGCACATTTCCACCATCTGATATGTTTGAGATTTCCCCACGCATCTCTTAAAATATATGACATTTTTTTTTTAGTCAATCTTTCATGTACAAAAATGTCGATACATGGACTGAATTTGTTTAACGTCTTCAATTGCACACGCACACAAAATTAGTTTGGGACAATGCTGCTTTATAGATTCTGTGAAATACGTGTCTTGGTCTATGCTGTATCAAATATTTGCAAAACACAAGTGACATAAACAGTGTTGTTGAGTACCATAACTCATTTGTGGTGCCACCTTGTATCCCACTGGTGTGAAATGAACCATGCAAAAAAATGTTACAAGAAGCCACGCCAAGAGATTCTGCATCTTCACTGTGTAGCTGCATTCAAGCTGAAGCCCCTGCCCCAAGCCCTTGCTTGAGCTATGGTGCAGTCATGTCTGTGCCTGGCCATATACCTTTCTGATTTGGACCCTGATGTCTTGATCTCAGACCTGCCTCATCAGTGGGGGCTTGTCTAGTGGTATGGACCCTTTTATAAAGCAGATGTCCAGCAACACCCATACTCTGCTCTTCTTGCTGGGGTTCTCTGTGGTTACACAGCTTGCCAGTGAGTCCGGGGCTGACCCTGCCAGTCTTGTCACTGCCCTCAGCTCCTGACTCATCTTCGCATGAGGAGCAGCCCCTTCCTGGTGCTGTCTGAAGTCTGTGGTGAATATTTACACTTTTTGTACTTTCCCGAGTATATATTTATAGGGGCCCATTTCTATTTTTTCCTGTATGAGTTTTTTGGGGGGCTTTTTTTGGCGGTGGTTTTGCTTGGGGTTTTGTGGTTTTATTTGGATTGGTTTTGTGGGGTTTTGTTTTTTTTTTTAGCATAGCTTTTTCAACGTCATTGTTTCAAAGACAAAACACAGACTTGTAAAAAAAAAATTTCGGCTCTGGTCTTGCTTACGAGAACTCCTCCACTTCTTGTGTCTATTTGTACTTTTTCAGCTAGAAAATTATATCCCCCATGTCAAAGCATCACAGATGTTGATGGCTTATGCTTTGATGAATCTTATGATGTTAGGGCATTGTTGCTGATCTTGTTATTATGGAGGATAATTAATACTACATTACAGAGATAACAATGTCTTCTGATTCAGTCTTTTTCACAGCAGAAACCCCACATTATTCAATTATATTTTTAGACAATAATTTTAAATCTGAAATGCTATTATTCCATAGTTGTTATTATATATAATATAATGCCATTTTATATATACATATATAAAATACCATTATTCCATGCACTGTCCTTCATCAGTCTCACCTGCATTGTTCTGTACCTGTTCTCTGCGTGAAAGCCCATGGACTACACTTAGTGTCAGACAGATTGTATACATAACCCTTCATTATCAATTTAATTCCTGATAAGAATTAATCAAGATTGTTTTTAAGCCCTGCACAAACTTTTCTGAGAGAACACTTGATCCAAAGAGTGGATTACTGTTTTTATTTAAATAAATAAAAAAAAGAGAATAATATATTTGGAAAACAATATATGTATACCTGCTATTCGGTGCCACATGACATCCTTGTCTCCATATTAGAGAGACATGGATGTTATGGATGGACTGTTCAGTAGATAAGGAGTTGGGTGGCTGGATACAGCCAGAGAGTTGGGGTCAATGGCTCTATGACCAGATGGAGGCCAGTGACGAGTGGTGTCCCTCTGGGCTTTGTCCTGGGACCAGTGCTCTTTACTGTCTTAAGCACTGACACGGATAGTGCAATCAAGTTTGCAGCGAGTTTTCAAATGACCTGAAGCTGAGCAGTGCAGTTGACACAATAGAAGGAAAGGATGCCATCCAGAGGAACCTGGACAAGCCTGAGAAATGGACTCGTGTGAACCTCACAAAGATCAGCAAGCCCAAGTGCAAGGTGCTGCACTTGGTTTGGAGCAATCTCAGACATGAGCAAAAACTGGGAGGAAGTATTAACTAAGAGCAGCCCTGTGGAGAAGGACTTGGGGGTCCTTGTGGATGAAAAGTTGGAGATGAGCTAACAGTGTGTGCTTGCAGCCCAAAAAGTCAACATCATCCTGGGCTGCATCAAAAGAAGAGCGGCCAGCAGGTCGAGGGAGTTGATTGTTCCCCCTCTACTCTGCCCTCATGAGATCCCACCTCGAATACTGAGTCCAGATCTGGGATCCTCAACCCCAGTTGGATCTGTTAGAGCAGGTCCAGAGGAGGACCACGAAAATTATGAGAGAGCTTGTAGTGGTTTTGATTTTAGACCCTC
>VZRE01002667.1:1276-23990 GCA_013396775.1 Cephalopterus ornatus | reverse complement strand
GAAAAAAGACACATCCTACCAGAGCATACCAAGCACACAGCAGCAAAATCCCTGTATGGAACATCAGAGTGCAGAGCAGAACATAAAGCCAGTTGGGAGGCAGGGCCAGGTAAGCTAAAGACAAGTCGTTTTGTTTGGTGCTTTTAAGAAGGCAACCAGGAACAACAAAAACTTCCTTTCTCCGATTCCCAAGGTGTTATGGAAGAGTCCCACACTTAACATACCCACGTGTACATTTAACCTAGGCCTAGATGAAACATCTCTTATTAATTCACAGTAGGAGTTAATAATTCAACTTAAGTATTAACAATTCAACAATAAGTACTAATAGGAACAGAAACTCAAAGTGATTACGAAATTAAGTCTGTACTTAATTCTCTTGAGATTGATTCTGGAACTCTGAATTCCTGTTTCTGAAGAAAATGCTCTCAAACTCTTTGCTCTGGCATCACACAAACTGTGCTGCATCTTTGGACAGTCACTGAGTACTGCAAGAACGCAGCCTGAGCTCCCAGTCACGCTGTGAGAAAACCATGAAGCTTCACCATACATCTTTCAGGGTAATTCTGATGGCCAAAGACAGCAAAACTCAATTAAACAGACTGCTGCAATGTAACGGAGACTATTTTGGAGCATGTCTCATAAAGTAGCTTACGCTGACGCCTCATGGATTTCTGTGCCATCGTAGACGCCACAACCAGACAGGACCTGCAGTGAGATAAATCAAGAGAGTGTTTCAGGCGACACAAAACTTCCTACAGGATCTTTCACAAGGCAAGATGAAGACAAACAAACAAAAAATGATCAACAAACAACAAAAAAACCTCCCTTCATCCCCCAAAAGAACAACTTGGCAACAAGCTTGTTACTAATCCAGTGAACATGATGCTGTGAGCACTGGAGTCACCATTTGGCACGCTGCAGAACTGGCACTTCCTATTTATAGCAACCCATCACAGGGCTCAGAAATAACCAGTGTTTATTTCCTGGCTTATACATTTATTCCCCAGTTAATAAACTGACACGTTATGCTTAGGTACGTTTTTACTGTGCACACAGTGGGTCGTTCTCAGTGCCATACATCTTTTTAATGAAGTCTCCACATCCATGTGAAGCACCTTCTCATCCAGATGCATGTCAATCAGAAGTGGGATAGAAGTGCACTCTATAAACTGGTTTACCTGCTGCTGTATTTTGTCTGAGGATCTGCATCAGAGATCAACAGCTAAATCACTCGCAATGCAATTGTGCAATTATGCCGTATTAGCCATGACTTTCCTTAATAACACTGGTAATAATACTTTAAATTTGTTTATACACACTGGAGGATAAAAAGCACAAACAATCATCTACCTCTGTGTGAGCGAAGAGACTTTGACAAAGTAGAAAGAGAAAAAGCATTAAAAAAAAAAAACAAACCAGGAAAAAGCCATTATAGGAACAAAATAAAACCAAAAAACTCCAAAGGCTATGTAGTTCCTGAAAGTATATAGAAGAACTCTTGTGGGGTTTTTTGTTTGGCTGCTTGTTTTGAAAGAAAAAAATCCAGTTAGGAAATCAATTTCCTTTTTTGTTTTTCTTTTTTTTCCACTTTACTCTCTTTCCTCCTGATTTTACCTCAGTTTTTCGAAGCTCGAAAGTTTTTAATCACAGACACATCAACAGAAACTCAGAACTGAAACTGTCTTAGTTAGAAATGTTAAAAATGTTACACTTGAAGGGGCTTTCAGGCCCCAATACCCAGTTCTCTGCTCTCAGGGGTGTGACATGCCACCACCACTTCACCAAATGAGCAAAATCCATGAATGTTTTTCTGTCCACGTTAATCCTGTTCTGATATTTAAGAGCCACCTTTGCCTTCACAACCTTTTAATTTTATCTTTCATTTATTTTAGAGCGAAAAAATAGATAAGCAACTGTGCTGTTCATAAGCACTTTCATAAGCAACACATTTTGAATGTTGTTGAAACTCACTGAAACTGAAGGACTAAAACACTGTCCTCTTCTGCTATATCAGTACCTTCTTGGTGCCAAATCTGTGTCCTACTACAGTCAGAAATTTATGTCACTAAATGTCAGAAACACCATTTGTTTTCCCCTCTCTATTTAAAAAGCTGTGACTTGCTAAAATGACAGCATTCCTGGTGGGTTACCTATTAGCCATTTGGACCAGCGTTCTGCCCATTCCAGAGCTAACTCTGCCCTGAACAGATTTCTTCATGCATAAGATTTCTTCTTATTTCTTTACGTTTAATGCCGTCTAGCCTACGCAAAGCTCAAGCTTCAAGGGCTGTTCACTGAGCTCCAAAACTGTGTGTCCACGTGGGACACCATCCACAGCCTTGATTTTCCTTTGGCAACCTCTGGCTTCTCCATCTCCTGGCTTTCTTTTGTATTTCTGACATGCTTTACCTCGTTCCTGTAGAAGAGCACAACCCAGCCTAAACATTTTCCGGGGCACTGTCTCAGGACCTCCCCCAGTCACACTATAAAACTATTTCAAGTTATCCTGGGCTCCTCAGTACTAGAGAGACATGGAGCTCCTAGAGCAGGTCCACCAGAGGGAAACGAGGATGACTGAGGGACTGGAGCATCTTTCTTATGAATAAAAGCTGAGGGAGCTGGGGCTGCTCAGCCTCCAGAGCTGACACTGAGAGGGGACCTCCCCCAGGTCTGTGGGGGCTGCAGGGAGGGGGCAGAGCATGGCCCAGGCTCTGCTCAGGGGGGGCCCAGCAATGGCACAAGAGGAACGGGCAGGAACTGATGCCCAGGGAGCTCCACCTGGACACGAGGAAGAACTTTTTTCCTGTGCAGTGACCGAGCACCGAACAGGCTGCCCCTCACTGGAGATATTCCAGAACCGTCTGGTCACAAACCTCTGGGGCGACCCTGCTCGGGCAGGGAGGTGGGACCGGACGACCCACTGTGGTCCCTCCCAGCCGTCCTGCGGTTCTTTATAAACCAACTCCAGGCCAACAACAGCTCGAGAGACAGACGTCAATTTTTACGCGTTCCCCGCTCCCGCTCTGTCCTCCTCCAAGTTTCTATCAGCTCTACACTCGAATTCCGCCTCTCCCGAGGGTTTCCAGCTGCCGCAGCCACCGGGCGAGCTTTTCCCGGCCCCTCTTCCTTGCACCCGCCCCACCGCCGGAGAGACCACCCCACCCCTTGCAGAGCCGCCTTTCCTCAGCACGGGCCGAGGGCGGTCGGGGAGCGCCGGGCAGTGAAAAACAAACCCCCGCGCTCCTTCCCCAGCGCGGCCCCCGAGGCTCCTCCATTAACTCACCACAGCGACGCGGGCGGAGCGGCGGCGCCGGGCGGAGCAGTGGAAGGAGGCGAGGCCGGCGGGTCCCGCCGCCCGCCGCAGCGCGGTGCACAGGGCCGGGCCGCAGGAGGTCAGCATGGCCAGGCGGTGGGAGAAGGGAGCGGAGGGACCGGGATCGGGGAGCAGGAACGGGGTAGGAGCAGGCCGGGAGAAGGCGGGCGGGGAAGGGCCGCGCTCCGGGGCCGCCGCGCCCTCGGCGGCGCCCCCTGGAGGCGCGGAGGGGCCGCTGAGGGCCCTTGTTCCCTTCCCGAGCCTCCTCCTTCGCGGGGAGTAACAGTAAAAAAAACCCACGGAAATAAACCCTCGGGACTTGTTTTGAACGCAAGCCTCGCAGCAAGAGGCACCTAGGCCAGAGGTGTTAATGAAAATGGGGTAAAACAACACACAGGGACAGCTGCACTGCTGCCTCCCCGGGACCCTGTGAAATACTGGGGTTTAAGTGTTTCTTTTACCCTTCTCATTTGGTTTTTACTTTTTCCTCCTTTCCGAGCTACGGACATCACGAGAAGTTTCCTCACCGAAAGCACTCTCCAGCATTGGAATGGGCTGCCCGGGGTGGGGCGGTGGATCCACCACCCCTTGGAGGTGCTTTTGGACGCGGCCCTTTGTGCATGGTCTGGGCGACAAAGGTTGGACTCGATGATCCTGGAGGTCTTTTCCAACACAGTTCATTCCGTCATACGTGTAAGAAGGACAGCCCTGCTGAAGTACACACAGACTGGTGTCAAGGTGCAAGTCCGCAGGTGTGGTCTCCACCTGCCCTGGAGGAAGGCAGGGAAAAGGCGCTGCCGTACCACCAACAAGCACAAGGATCAAGCCGAACTTTAGACCCACCAGATTTAAAACCTCACGCTTAAGTTTTCATTATTCTACCTGTGACTATGGAAGGGCCCAAGGGAAAATTGTATTTGCTTTCCTGTGCATCTTAACATTTGTTACGATTACCTAAAAGAATATCCTACTCCAAGAAAAACAAATCACTTTGCTGTGTCTTATTTAAGTAGCAAGTGTATCTTTATATTATACACTGAAATTCTACAAATTGACTGTATGTGTTTCCTGTATATTTTGGACTTATTTTTCTACTGCAAAAGTGGAAAGCAACCAGAAAATAAATCCAAGAGAACAGAATATGCTGGGGGAAAAAAAAAATAAAAAAGTAATTCTGGATAATTGTTAATACTTGCAGTCATTTCATTAACAAAGTCATTTCAACATGACTTGAAAGTATTACAAGCACAGATACAGTTCTTTGTTATTCAGGATCTCACTGTTGTTATTAGTCATTTTTCCCACCAATTCACAAAATAACCAAGGAAATCAAAATTCCAGATTTTAATTGCTAATAAACAACATAAAAAATCCCAACAAGACAAAAAAAAGGCGTTCATCTGGAAAAAAACCCAAAACACAAAAACAACAACAAAAAAAACCCCCAACCAAACAAAAAACAACAAAACCCACATTTGTAACACATTCTCTTAAAGTTTAAATTACATTATTGAGTTGGTAATGTCCAAACAAATTTTTACTACAGTATCTCAAGGTTCTTAATTAAACCCCCACAAAATTTGTATATCACAGCAAATATTCTCTCATAGTCATTGCTATGGATGTAACATTTATCCTCACTATTGAGCCTTCATCAGGTTTGGAAGTTAGGGAACTAAGAAAACTGTTCCAGAAATATGTACATATTTAAATCCAAGTAAAACAGCATTTAAAACAAGCTCAGAGCAACAGACAGACCTCCAATTAAGAATGATTTTTAAAAAGAATAAAAAAACCAGTCCAACGTATGACAAGACTGAATTACAAAACTCACAATACTTAATGTACAAAGCATTTTTAATAAAGAATAAAATTCTTCCAGATGTACTTTTTAACTTCACTAAGAACACTTTTTTTTCCTTGCCTGAAATCAGGAATTATTAAAAAAAAAAAAAAAAAGAAATCAACAAGAAATCAATGCCGTCGAGTTTACAGCCAAGGGGTACACGATTTATGCCATGCATGGCACCTTGCCTGTATCCTACATTTCCCCCCCTCAACTCAAAAGTGACTCCATCCACATCGTTGGGAAGAGCTAATTGATGCCGCTATGAGGGCCACTCATTCTCAGTGAATACCACTGCATAAAAATACTGCCTGAGGTTTTTCTCCCCCTCGCGCAGAGTAACTAGGAACTCGATTTGTCTTTATGAACCTCTTGCATAAGATAATCACTGTCAGAATCCAACTCTTCTTCGTCTACTGGTGTTTCTTCTGCCAGACGTTTCGTGCCCCGCTGTTGTGAAATGGCCAGCGCGTATTTGATGTTGTAGATGTTCCATTCACAGCTGTAAAAACAAACAGGAACGTGTCGGAAGCAAGATTCCATTCTCCTCCAAAATAAAAACACCTCTAGAGGAAGGCTGCCTCTAATTCTCTGGTTCTAATAACACGCTATCACCCCCCAAATTACTCCAAGTTTTTGATTTAAAAGTTTAAACGTAACAACACGTACAGTTTTGAAACATCTTCGAAATGACGCTGGATGCTTTTCTGGAGGAACTGAATCACAGGGAGCAGCTTCACTGACCTGGAATGGAGAAGAAACACACTTTGCAGTGCAATTTGTTTTTACATATGGAAATCCTTTTCATATTCTCAAGATTTTAACAAGCATACATGTTAACTTTTCAGAGCAAACTTTTTAAGATATACTAAATAAACAAAGACTCTTTGCTTTTGACTCTTCCCTCAATAAGGTCAGAGTACTCAACACAATTAATACAAGTAATATAATGCAATAACACAGGTAATACTCGATAAAAGTAATGTCAGAAATATCTTTTTCTAATGTCAAACTGCAGCTTGAAGAACTAATTCTGCTTCCTGGTAGCAATGACAGTTCCTTTACCAGTACTACAATACTTTCTGAACAAGGAAGAGTTTGTTTTATATCATCCTCTTCTACTTGAACTGCAACAAAAGGAGAAACTTTCTTCCAGTCATTCCAGTAACTAAAACATTAATACCAACGTTGAAGCAAGAAAGGAGTTACACAATGCACCGGTGTTTAACCTGCAGGACTCCTTCTCATATTATCTCTCACTTAGCCCATTTTAAATTTGTACATTTGCCTTATTTTGTTCCTAAATGCCTATAAATTCTATACTATGGGTGGGCTGAATATAATTCACAGACCAGGCCCAAGGAGTGGTAGAAAACTATACAGGAAAGGTGAGTACCAACACCTAAGAGTTCATGCTATAATCACAAGCTAATATATATATATATATAAATGCAGTCAGTACCTGCAAATTATCTTTCAGTGACATTTAAGATGCATCATTGTTTAAAAACCTCAATTGTCAAACCTACTATCAATCCTGAAATCTTTATGTATCTATAGGCTAAGTGAAGTCTTACCTATCAGATTTTAAACCGTTTTTGTAATATATCTTCACAAATCCAATAATGTATTCCAATTCTACCATACACACTTGTTAGAATCACAGAATCATTTAGGTTGGAAAAGATCTTTAGGATCGAGTCCAAATCATTACTTTTACCGTAAGTAAAGAAACCGTAAAAATTAAGTAATTCTAATCGTTGTGTATGCACTATCTGGAATGTCAGTAAAGGTTAAGTAAAAACTGATGGGTTTTAATTTTAATATGCTTGTGAGCATTTAGACTTTCACCAGATCTCACCTTGTTTTCAGTTTCTGTCCGTGAAGCATGAGTAACTTATGAGCCCAAATAAGATAGAACTCTAAGTGGCACGAGGTCTCAAATGCAGAGGCCAGGAACTCCAGTAATTTCTCCACATACAGGTCTGGGAGTGATGAGCAGACAACATCAACTGTGCAAAAAGGGGAAAAAAGCCCATAGACTTCAACAGAGTTGAATTACTATTTGGAGTAACTTGAAAAAGACCACGGGAGAACATAAGGAGAAGAAGGTGGCACGGTCTTGGCAACTGTTTTGATATTTAGAGCTGTAATTCAGGTTAAAGTACCACAGTTTCTCAGGAGACAGGTCTTCCCCATTTGAGCCTTCCAATCACTGCTGTATTTAAAAGCAAGAACTCCTCCCTCCAAAAGTTCTTCCTCCTAACAGAGTATTATCCCTACCAGCTCTCCTTCAGAACTTTAACTTCCACCCAATCCTCCTCTTTCAGAGCAACAGACTTTACTAAAGTCTTGTTGCTTCTGACTTCACACACATCTCTGTATTCAGAGGAACTAGTTATGCACAGTGATCAGAGGCAATAAAGAACACTTGAAAAGACAGCAAAGTCAGCTGCCCACAGAGGAAATGTCTGATTGCTGTCAGCGATTGTGTAGCGCAAAGAAACACAATTTGTAAGTAATCAAAATAATCTCACATGTAACTATGACGACTTCATTATATATAATACTCCTTCAAAAATGACCAAGTCCTATTCTCTGCAGCCACCCCCACCGGCCTATGTGACATTCAGCTGTGAAAAAACTCTCTGCTTTTAAAGAAACGAACCCACTTTCATTCTGTTAACAGTGGATCACATCACCTGAAACTTCCATGCCTCATCCTCTGTTCCTGAGGTTTGGGCATCTACCTTCTTACCCAGTCTTGCCCGTGTACATGGAGTTTTTGATAGCTTTAGTAAAAGAGAGCTCAGTGTTGCCAGACAGAGGCAAACACCATAACGTCACCACAGATATGCAGAAGATAATTATGCATGTCAGGGTAAATCATCAGGCTTGCTGCCTGGGGAATAAGGTAAGAAAATGCTACAAAGCAGTTGTCTTGCAACACATCTGACTTCACACAAGAGCACATTTTGACTAGATTAAAGGAACTTTTATTTGCTCTAGATGAAACACTGGAAGGAAACAAATCCCTTTCACTGGGGTAACAACAGTTTTTAACTAACCTCAACATAATAAAATTGGTTTTAATTTCTGGTTGGAATTTCCCATGGTGCAAGAGGTCTATTGCCTATTGCTGCATCACTGCACAACTCCAAGTCTGGTTCTGCCTTCTTTCTTTTCTTCTTTCTTCTCTAAAGTGCCATCACGCACATGAAGACAGGAAAAATATTCCCCTTCTCTTCTGAAGACTGAAAAACCCAGCTCTCTTAAGCCCTTCCTCAGCTGCCATGCACTTAGGTCCTCCAATCATTTTTCCAAGTCCTCCACCAGATGCTCAAGAGTACAAATGTCTTTCTTGTACTGTGGAGCCCAGAACAAGGACCAGTGTTCTGATGTGGTCTCACAAGTGCTCCACAGACAAGACCCATCACTTTCCTCAAACTCCTGACTACACCCTTGACAGTACAGCCCAGTATCTGGGTAACTGCCTTCATCACACAGCACAGGGCCAACTCATCTTGAACTTGCTCTGTCCCTCTAACATCAGCTGATTCTGAGAACTGACATCCAAGAACTTTACCTGCGTATCCACATCTGATCAAATTCCATGTTGAAAAGTCACTAGATGACTACACAGTAGACTGGCAAAATTAAAACCTAAGTTAACACTAAAAAGTCTGCTTTTTCTTCCCTTTTTTTTTTTTTTTTAGCAAAAGACCATCCCTTCCTTTTTAGTCTCCAGCTACAGCAAGAAGTCTTTAGGTATGAACGTTACATTTCCCCGTCCAAGAGCCCTTTACACCTTAACTTATTTTGGCTTACACATCTCTGCTCATGGCTTAGCTCAGCCAAATTTCATGAAAGATCCACTCACCTTCGCTGCTAGGAACAGCCTCTATGACCTCCTGAATTAATTTCTTTTCATTCAGCTTGAAGGCCATGATGATGGCCATAGTGTACTCCTTCTGACGCAGTGTTTTGTGTATGTTGCTGGGTGTGACATCAATATCCAGCTCAAAAGGATCAAAAATCAGTCCAGAGTCCAATGAATAGATCAGAAGCCCCTCTGTGGTGGTGGCTGCCCAGCTTCGTCCTAGCAGACAAGTAACAATATTTAACAAATATGAAACAAAGATGAGTCTTCTGGAATGGAAACACAAGAGTAACGATGAACACATGACTCCCCATTTGTGTGTAAGAAGTGGGTAAGATTGAAAGCTGCACCTTTGATGGACCTGTTTGATGGACCAACAATGTTTGTAAGAAACACCAGCTCCAAGTAATCACAGAATAAGTTTCCTAATTACCCACTCCACAGAAAACCAGGCTATGAACCTAGCAGCACTGTGCCAGGTCTGCAAAGATCTCCAAGGCATTTGCACTTCATTAGTACTCCTCCAACGCTCTGCTCTTTTGCTTGTTTTGTAAGGAATGCAAAAATCCTAAATTAATTGTCGACACTCACCTGTAGGAGAGAATCGCACACAAGTCACTCTTATTTCAGGTTTAAAGTGTCGGTAACTCATGTCACCTAAAAGAGAAGTTTACAAGTGATTTAATATGTTCACCAAAAGTTCATAGTCTAGTTATCAACTCTAACTATGATGTTATCTTTAAATAATGCAGAACAGGGCAAAAACCGGCAGAGTTAAAGACTCGATAAGGCACAGTCCACGTCTGAGAGATAATCCTACAGCTCAAGTGGTGGGACTGAATTTTGCTCTTTGAAAATTAAATCAGGACTGCTGGGTTCCTTATCCAGGAGATCCCTGTACCTCCTGTTTCCTGTTGCTTCTACTATGCAAAAGGATCCACCCATATATCAGCTGAACACTTGTGTGACAGATCCTTGTGTCTAGAGAACATCCAGGTAATCCTAATGTTAAAACTGAGCTCCACAAATCAAACCCTTCTTATCTGTGTCAAAGGTTTTGGTCCACATAAAACTAGCAACAAGAGAGCAAAGCCAAAGCCATACCTCTCTTTACTCCAGGAAGAGGAATTGCAACACCATCGTCACCTCCACCCCCTTCATCAATCAGAGCCAAGCTGCCAAATTCAGTCATTTTTCTCCGATCCAAGTACTCCTAGAAAAACACACAATTTCCATTCACAGCACTGAATCCCCTCTCAAACAGTCCAACCCAGTTTAGAGTGTGGTTTCACATTATTACAGTGTTCTACTCCAGAGATGCACTGTTTGTTTCCTCAGCTGCTGCTCCTTCTGCCCTTCAGGCTCCGTAACTGCCCTGTGCTAATGGAAGGGTTGTGTGGCCACACAGCTGTTGCAAATGAGATTTTAGGGACCTCCCCGCCCCCTATTTCTAAACATCCATCCCTTCCAGGGTTCTTTTTCAGCTGATATCCTTTTAAGCCACGTGCTGAGCTGCGACAGCACAACTGAGGGCAGCAGAGAACCAAAGTCTGCTTTGCAAAGCGCCGTGGTCTAACAAGAATACTTGGAACCACAGTCCCTGGAACAACCATCACTCTTCCAGGTCAGGGGGTGTTGAAAAGGTTTACTGGAATTATTTTCCTTCTGATGATTTTCATCACTTACTCTCCTTTTGAAGGAATTTAATTTTGCATTTGGCAATATTCACAAACAGAGTTTATAAAGGTCAGCAATGTTGCTCTGTCTCCACAATAAAATCCTTCATTTCTTTGCTAACAGGAACAACTGACATCCAGGGAGTTAGTTAAGTACAAAATGTTGAGAATTTAAATATTTACTTCAGTTTAAGTTTAGTGACAACTAACTTAGTATGTTTGAGAGTTCTGCTCACTCAATACAAACACACCACAGTTAGGCAAAACTGTAGCTAGCTGAGTGTCAGGAATTAATTCTGTTTTCTGAGAAATATTTCCTTACCCCTCTCCTCCACAAAACCAAGAAAACAAACCCAAGCTTAACAAAACACTCATGAATCACACTTAATGTTATACCAACACCAAAGTCTTGTGGGGGTGGAGGAATGAGAAAAAAAAAAAAGACTCCTATGCTCACGTACCTCCATTGCATCTAAAGAATGGTTGCATGAGATTTCAAATTTTTTCATAAGAATCTGTTCCTTGACATTATATATACAGACAAATTTTGACAATCCACCTGCCAGAAGTGACTGACCATCTGCTGAGTAACACAGAGTAGTAAAAGACCTGGTAAAGAAAAAGAGAAAGTAGTTAAGTTCACTGTCACACCTGAGCAAAAGACACAGTGTGAAGACACTAAATAACTATTCCATGAAAAAAGTGGAGGTCTTCACTCATACAATATGCACTTAACATACAAAATCATTTAGCACATACAAGCCCTCGGTGCTTTACTATGAATCACAAACAACTTAGAACTTCATCTTTTTAAGTACTTTCGTTCTACTGATTCTGGGTCCCAGCTCAGTGAATGAGCTCTCAACTACACCTTACACAACACTGAGGATGGGCAGAGGAGCTAAAGAAAAACCAATGTCATGACATGTTTTAAAGAAAAGGTTGAGAGCTCATCACCAAAGAAAATACTTTTTTTTTCTTTTGAAAAAGTCATTGTTTCTTTTTTTTAATTTTGAGTGGGAGCAATAAGGAAAAAAAACCAAAGAAAAAAAGAGCAGAACGAAACATGACTTTTACGTTATCCTTTGTGACAGCACATGAATTCAACCTGCCTTCAAACATTACTTCACATGCACAGCACCATGTAATAAACCACACACTGTTACATTTTTTAAAAAATGCAATACTTTCTGCACACTAATAGTTACATACTAGTACTTCTGCAACAAGATATTCACTTAGAAACCTATCACATAGCAAATTAAGAACTTGTCATGAGAAGTTTGATGTTTTGCTGGGAATCCAACCTATAAGAAAAAAAAAAATACACATGCTCAAAATGATGCTGAGCAGTGGACGAACACAGCAAAAGACAAAAAGGAGTCATCCAGATGTCAAGTCAGGCAGTGTTTTAAAATACATCATCAGAATCAAAATATCTGAAAAGCAGATAATACACTCTGAAAACAAATGGAAAGAAACAATTCAGAAGCAACCCAGTGTGGCACCCTCCTTTCTCTGCAACCCCATGTACATACTTGCCCTTGGCCGCCTGCTTGGCAGTTATTTTATCAAGCTCCTTCCTCCCCATCTGAAGATCATGCCTTCCCTCAATTGAGCCAGTCTGCACTGCATTTTCATGATCCCAAAATGTTATCTGTCCATTCAAAGCAGCAACTGCCAGCTCCCTGCCATCAGGTCGGAAAGCAACAACGAGAACTGCAAAGAATTCAATTAACAGTTAAAAATGCAGTCAGGTATTTTTCTAAGAAGATAACCTAAATTTTTCTAGGATCTTACCTCAACTACCAGAAAAAGGTTAAGAGTAAGAAGTATGACTGTACTTTTTTCACTGAACATACAAATGTTTAGCTAATTATAAACCTAGAGCTAGTATTAAATTAAAATATTTATTGCACTGTTAACCAAGTACTACAGTGAGGTATCTCAACTTTTGGTTTTTATCATTAAGAATGAGTCTGTCTGTATTTGACATGTTCTGTTGTTCACTGCTGAATTACTGTAGATAACATTTTTTGTATTTGATATAAGAGGCAAAATGAAATAAAGATTACCATCTGAGTTCATAATTAGCGTCTCCTTAGTTCTCCAGCTGTCTAACATATCCCATAACTTGACTGTTTTATCCCAAGAGGCACTGGCTAGAACACACTTCATTGGGTTAAAGGACAAACTGCTGATGGGACCCTCATGGCCTGCTAAGACCTAGTAAGAGAACAAGAGGCAACACAGAATTAGGTGAAAGAAACTGAAATTCACGTAGTCTGCATTCAGTAAACTCTAGATATAGCCATTAAACCACGCCTAACTTGTTACACATGCTTGAGATCACTTTTGGGCATGTGGCATCATACACACCAGTGATTCTAAACTTTCTATTTTCACTATATAGACACTGTATTTCCACTATATAGATATCTGCAACTACTCCTATGCACACATAGCCTCTTTAGAGGCCAAGACTTAGGAATGCAGTGTGTCGTTTCAACCCCTCCTACCAGAACAGTAAGGCCAACTGTGAAAACGCAAGTCATTGCTCTGAGAATTCGTATCTCCTGCAGCTGAAAACACTTCAGAAAAAACACTAATAAAAACTGTGAATAAGAGTAATACAGATTTTTATGCCATGGAGCTCCCACTCCTCAAAAAAGAAATCAAGGTAAGAAACTAAACTCAAAACTCTGGAGATCCAGTCAAGTATACGCTGAGTTATTATAGTGATCTGTATTCAATGGCTGTGCCAAATTAAATACATGAATTGCTGAGCTCTTCTACTTGTAAAAGATGTAAAATAATGCTTAAGAATTAAAACAATAAAAACCTTCTTAAAAAAAAAAATAGTGCCCCTGCTCTGCTCCAGCAAAACCCTTCTTGAAATCTGTATTGGTCTTGATACAGCACCTACAATTCCTCCATTATCTGCAGAAAATATGTAGAAAAGAACATCTCTGAACAACTACTGGAGGGAAAGACTCTAATGATCTCATGTTAACTCAGCAACACTGGTGTTACCTCATCAGCTAGAAAGAGCTCATTACTCAAAAATTCTAAAAACTATTTCACACACAAATTCAAGGTAGTCTCCATGCAATAAATAAAAAAAACATGCTGAGAGAAACAGTGCAGCTCCCATTTTTGAATGTAACAAAACCACTTAATGCTATATTGAAACAGTCCAATTAATCCCAAAGTTACCGAGTATCACCCCAATTTATACTGTGTTAAATTCAAGCCCAACACTGTCGGTCCTTACATCCAGCAGCCTCCCACTCTGCATTGACCAGATGAATATTTCAAAGGAATCCTGGGAACCAGCTGACACAATCTCCCCACTGGAGTCCACAGCCAGACAAGAGAACTGGCTTGGTCGTGGAGACGTAAAGGTGCGGAAATTGCGGTATCTGTTGTAGGTGTGAAAATACATCATGAGAACACTTCAGGTATATTGAAAGGTACATTTTACAGGATTATTTAAGACTGGATTTCATTTCATTTGTAAGGTCTTTCAAGCTGTCTACAGAAAAAATACTCTGTGTATAAAATCAGATGTGATGCCTCAGCACGATTCCAAGATTCAAAAGAAGTATTAAAAACTCTGCAGAAATAGGAGCCAAAAATACTCAAGACAGAAGAGCTCTCTTCTATTAAATAGTGTATGTCTATTTTTGAGAAAATATGGGCTTGCTTACACATCCAGCTCTGTGCACAGTTGTATTATAAGGGCTCGACCACTAAAACTATGGCAGGTATTCAGTTAAAGTGCCTTCTCCCCGTCTGAGTAGAGCCAGACAACGATCCCACTGGATTTCCAGCTTCCCTGAGAAAAGTTCTTCCAGAATTTTCTTTACAGAAACTGGACGGAGTGACAGGCTTCCTAATTGCCACCTAAATTTAAATCCAAGGCTGAACCAAAACTCCACAAGGCAGTACTCACATCAAACAAGCAATCAGCAGTTTGCTGTGTTTTGAGAGTGGGGGTGAAAGCTGAAGACTAAACGAGACACAAAAGCTTTTATGAAGAGTTACCTGTGCAGATCAAAGGCACGCACTGTTCCATCAAGGGAAGCACTCAAAACAACATAACCAGTGGAAGTAAAAGTTACAGCGGTTACACCACTGCTGTGTTCTGTAAAGGTGACAAAACAAAAGCTGCTTGAAGTGTTCCACACCTTCACCTGCAAGAGAGACAAGAAAAGACTTCTTAGAATCTCCATCATGGGTTCAGAGAGACAATCAGGGTAAGGTAGCAGAAGAGTAAAGAAAAACTAGTTCTAGAACTCTGCAATAGCATAAAAGTCTGAATATTATCAGTAAGGGATTCTGTGGAAGTGAAGGAAACAGGCCACATCTTAACTTTAAACTGCTAAAGACGCGTTTGTTACATGAAAATCTAAGGGGAGATAGACAAAAAAAGAACTGAAACAAAGCTAGTTTTCAAGGAGAGCTGTAACAATTGGTGAGCATCTTGAGCTTCCAAGCTTTGTGCTGCCATGGGTAAGATAAGTGTCAAATTCAAAACCAACTGTGAAGCCATCACAGAAGTTACAACTGAGATGATATTTCAGTTGGGCTTTTTCCCCTGAACAAAAACATGATGTATTTAGCTTTCTGCAGTTTGAGACTTCTGGGGTTTGGCCAGTTTTGAACCCAAATGGCAGAAGCTATGAAGTGGCAGATCTTTTTCTGACACTCAAGAAGTATTGACTGGAAATCAGCTGTTATTTTTGTTCCATTTACATGCCAAGATACTCTGGGATTGTGCTACAAAATATCTTTAAAAAAATAAAAACGTACTCACAGCATATCATTTCACTTCAAGTCACCCATGAGAAAGTAATGTTTTTTTTAACAACAAGGTGCTGGAATGGTGCATTTAAAAAGAAAAAGCTGCACTTTTATAAATAATTTGAAATTAATTTCATATGAAAAAAAATTAAGAGGGCATGAATTGGGGTGACTGAAGTTCATTCACCCCAAGGTATCATGGAACCTCCATGAGCATACATGAGTCAACATTTGATGAATTAGACATTTTGGTGTTTATGGTGAGTGGATCTGTAGTAATTAAAAAAACCACCTGCTAAAAAGTGTAAGTGATGCAATTTGCTGACACTGCTAATAATAAATCAAAATATACATGCTCTAGAGAGAAAAACAAAAGCATTTAAGAAGTGATGATGGAAAATCATTACTTACCTACATACAAAAGTATGTATCAATTACAGTAAGAGAGCTTTTGACACAAAAAAGGAAAGTCAAGCTGCTTATTATGTTATTAACACTTCAGTTCATACTCCAGCAATACTTCCCCACTTACTTTCCCATCCTCCCCTCCAGTCACTATGTACTGCCCATCTGGAGAATATGCCAAGGAAACCATGCTGTTGAAATGTCCCTGCTGCTTCAGGACATAGGATTCACTTTGCCATTCCCACACCAGGAGCTGACCCAAACCTGCAACCACAGCAGAAGGATTGACCAGAATTAGGAGTACAATGACCCTGCAAATGCAAGTCACAAAACACATAACTGCAAGCAATGAAAAAAAAAAAAATCACAAAACCAAAAGATTGATGCAGACAGGTTGCACTCTGCATTTTTCAATCCTAATAGAAGCCTTTTCTCTATTATAACTTCAAGGCAACTTTTCTCAACAACCAGGAGCTGTTACTTGGGTTAATGTTCTCAATACTACAGCAGCAATGCCATGAACCAGCTGGTAAATGAGCTGCAAAGAAAAGCAGGGCTGCATAAAAGGGTATGGTCTTGGTTTCCATGCAAATCCTTATGGACTGGGTGGGAATGCTGGAACACCCAGGCAGGTTTGTATATGGGATGTGCAGCAAGTGGCAAAGGAAGATAGAATGGCTCAGAATGAAAGCATGTTATAAACTACAAGGGATATGGACTTTACCCTAACTCCTCTAGGGTTTTCATATATGAAACGTGTTTTTTCCTTCATCAACAAAATATTTTCCTGAATCACAAGAATTCTGTGAGGAGAGACTGGTTAGGGGTACTTGTTTTATTCTACCTAGCTCTGAGAGCATAAATCATTAACAAAACTTTAACATTTGGAGTCAAGACGAGTAAGAGGAATTTGGGCCTTGCACACCCACCACATTCCTCATTTTTCCATGTAGACAGACCAAAAAAAATTGACAGACCTGAACATCCAAAGGCAATCCAGTCCCCAGTGCAGTTGATGGAAATAGAAGCTATCCTTTGGTCTGAAATACTGAAGTACGAGAAATACCCAGTAAACAAACCTGTGTTTTCACGTCTTGTGCAATAAAACTTCCAAGTCTAACGTTTATTATCTCTCTTCAAGCAAGTTGTTTGATTGCTTTACTGAATTTCTGTACCACTGTAACATTAAAAGCCTCATACAAATTCCTTTTTTTTTTTTTGTTATACTCAAACCCACCAAACAGACATTATTGCCTTATTTGGAATGAAGACACAGTATCTGCATCCCAAAGATGTACTTGCCAGCACAGAGTACAACTCCCCACATTTAAGTGAAAAAAAAGGTTTTTTGGACATGGAAATTCTTTAGCTGGCACCCTACAGCTATGGAAAAGAATTATGATTTTATTTTTCAACTTAAGAGACAATTTACAGAAAATTTTACACACGCAGAACTTTTTTTTCAGCTGCTATTTTCTACACAGAAACTGAAAACATGAAAGTCCACATGGCTGAAAAAAATCTACAGCAAATAATTAGGAACTTCTGAGTAGTTTTCTCATTCAGACCTCACTTTTCCATAAGAACCTATGGAATGGAGCTTTGTGGTATTTATTACACAAATTTACAATTCTGTCTTTCCAGAAATAACAGCACTAAATAGATACTCATGCTCTAAGATTTTTGTGCTCTGTTTATTCATCCTTCACTACTAAACATGGCATGTCCTCAGTCAAACCAACAAGAAACTGCCCCAAAAAACAGACATCCCCCACCACAAACCAAACTAGAAACAGTGACAACCCCATACCTCACCTCAAGGAGTGGATCAGATTGAAATCTGGAAGCTCGTGGAGGTGAAAGATTCCAGAGGCAAAACCAGTGACTAAAAGGTGTGTTTTCTTGTGGTAGGCTGCACATGTCAGGTTGTTAAAATCTCCCTCTTTATTGAAAAAGTACCTGACATCAAAGAAATACGAAAGAAGCAAGGTGAATGCAAAAGAAAATCATGCTGTTAGAGCTGCCAAATATTTTGATCAAGGTCTCCTGTAATAAAGCTGAAAAGCAGGAGTTCCAGAAATTGCTATATATATGTACTTTATAAAATGCACTTTAAAAATATGCACTTTACAAAGCTTGTGAAAGCTAATTCTCTTATTTTCTCTATGTTCACAGCTGATACAGCAATCTGATAATCAAAGTGACACCTCACCACGTGCAATGAAAGGGACTAAAAGTTAACCTTAAAGGAACAGCCCTTTTGATCACCTAATGCCAATACAGATGGCTCCCATGAATCCACTGGTTACCCTTCTGTATGTGAGTCCTCTCACGTTGTATACTCCAAATTCCTTCTGTCTGGAAGTTCACTAAGGCTAATTCAAACCTGGGTTGGGGTAGGATACTTCCTTTATACCTCCTTCACAGTCGGGGAGCCTGAGAACATTAAAGTTTATCAAATGTTGCTGTCGCCCCCTGAAGTCAACCAATCCCTTCTTGCAAGAAATCAAAGCCTCTAGACTTAGAGGGTACTGTAAAAAAGATCTCAGTACACTTCTTGAGTTTCAAACAATAACAGTACACTACCTGTCAGTATTTCTTATATTATTAAAATTACACTTGTTGTTCTGCAGGTGGAAGGTTTTGCCCTTCATATAAACAAGATAAGACAAACGTGTTCTACCAGAACCATTTAGAATGGGACCTACAGCAAATTTTTAAATCCTGGGCAGTTTTATTCTGCTTTGAGTGATAACAGCTGGAAAAAAAAGCCCTGTATAGTAAATCCCTATGACAAATCTGAAAAACTGAAAACGACTTACTTTGCAACACGTGAATATTTAACCTTATTTCTAGTCTCCTGTTCACTTGGATTGGCTTTTCCGTGGATTTCTTCACCCTTTGGCTCTTCAAGCAACTCTTCATCATTTTCTCCTGCATTCTCTTCCTTAGCTGCATCTTTTGGGGGCATGGGCTTCAAGCCCTCCAGCTCTGTGTCACACTGCCACACACAGAGAGCTGCATCCTGGCTAATTGTGTACAGCTAGAACACAAACATATGATTATCGTCCAACACCTCTGCTTTGTGCTCTACTGTTTAAATATAGACTTGCAGAAGGGTTAGCAAGTGTGCACTCTGTTGTGAGGACAACACATTACTTAGTCCTCTTGGAATCTGAGGTGTTTTGATATGGAAATCCCACTTCTCCTGAGAGCTGGTGATTTACTTTACCTGTTCTCAAAAAGTTTTTGCAAGGACCAAAGGTAATTTGATTACCAGATAACATTACAGCTAAATTTTTTCACGTTTAAAACTATAGTGTTTTAGGGGAGCAATTTTCAATAGCTTACTCACATTCTAAAGTTTACTTCCTTAAATATTCATGGAATTGTAAACTCCCAATCACAGCAGAGGAGTCAACAGACATACTGCCTATGCACTTTCTAAATTCTGAGATATGGTCAAAACAGTCATCTACAGGTAAGACTCTGCTTCAACTATTTTAATATTAAAATTTAAGAATATTGTGTGATTATACGTACATCTAGACTGTTCTCTTCAAAAAAGCAGGCTACAATTACATCCTTATGCCCTCCAAGTGAGTAGTAGATCAAGTTTGCCCATCGTTCTGCTCCAAATACCCATGTAGACATGTCCTTGCTTCCCACTGCAAAACATCTACAAGAAAAAAAAAAAGGCAGTTTGAATTAGAACACTGGTTTGAAAAACTCTTCACTGGGTGGTGGTGAATGCCCTGAGCACACAGACACCAGTCACCACTTCAAAAGTATTTTTACACACAACAGAGTTGTAAACTGAGGTTGGTGACTGCAGCAAAAGTAGAAGGAGTTAAACACATCCAGAATGTCAACCATGCTCACATTCATAAGATATGTTCCTTTTACAGATTACTAGGCATTTTCAAGCAAGAATCCCTTGCTGATCCCCAATATGTGCATGTTTTTTATACCTTCTAGTCTGCCTAATTATATTTTTTAATTGAAGGTAGAGTTTTTTAAGCTAGTACAATACTTAACAGGAAAGAAAATGGATTGTAACATGCATACAGATATTAACAACGTGTGCAGGTAGACAGTGCTTCAGTTTAACCACTCACTTGGAATCATCAGTCCAGTCAATACAAGTTGTTTCATCGTATGGACCATAGTAGGTTTTGTCCAGAACAAATGCATTGAATTCTCGTTTCTTCCCAGGAGCATGGTACAGGTAAGCAAGGCTGTCTTTTGTAACCACAAATTTCCTGTCATATGGGGGATGGGGGGGGAAAGCATAATTGCACACGAAGCTGTTAAATCAAAACTGTTCAGTATACAGACTGGAACACAATGGAACAAAATGTTAAAAAGGCTCCTGCACTACTGAAACCATAAAAAGGGATTGCTTCTGGATGAAAAACAAACAAAAAAATATTTGCAGATTGATATTACCCCCCAACTTATGCACTATAAAAGAGAAAACCTTCAGTAAAAAATCACTTAAGGTGATTCTCATAAAAGAAGGGACAATTCAAACACTCAAAACAGGATATTCTGTTTCAACCTCTCTTCATCTCCATATGTTGGCCACTTCCAGAAACACAAAACATGTGCACCCACCCCTGTTACACATATTCTTTAATACAGTCCTCTTGCCAGCATGATTCCCTAAGATGGAACTGTGATTCCAACCTTCAAGCAAAACCTCATTCAAGTCAATCCCAGTGAGGAATGCTGCTGAAAGTGGAGCTTCGCATTTTTTCCTCTCACCCTTCTGATGCTTCTAACACTCATGTCACCACAATGTGGACCCATGGCCATGCAGTTAAAACATAAAGGGTGTGAAAAGAAACACCCAATTCAGAGAATTACCTCTTCCAGTAGTGCAGTTGTCTTAGACTAACCCAAGTCAGCACTGAAAATGCAACCCCACAACTGCCGGCTGATTGTCCCCACTGTGGGATCTTTCACCTCTCCTACCATGTAAAATGCAGTCAAGACTCACAGCAGATCTGTGTTTCTAAAAGCACCCAACACAAAAAACATCTGTGATAGGCAATGCTCCTCCAGTATCTGTTTCCAGGGCTTTGCTTTTCCTCCTTTCTTCCCCTCTCAACTTTACAGATAAAGTGAACCTCAGCAGTTCAAAATCGACCCTACACTCACTAATAGGTATCATCCCCAGAATGTCTTCACAATCACAACTAGTTTACGGGATAACTTCTGCTGTTTTGTTCTAAAGCATGCACTCTTTACTTACTTGCCATCAGGGGAAAACTTGACACTGTGAACTGGCTTGTGAAAATAAAACTGATGTATCACACATTTACCAATCAAACTGACGAGCAAGGCAGCTCCCTCTGTAAGAGCAGAAAAAGAAGGGTCATGAAAATGATCAAATTCCCAAAGAAAACATAATCCTAGCAAGCTTAGTTTCTTTCCTTAAAGGGGAAGGGGTAAAGTAGCTCTTCAGAAATTTTTCAAGACAGCGTGCTTAGTACTATTAAGAAGAAAATTACGAAACCACAAAACCATACAAAACTACAAAAGTACCTAAATTCTGTAAAAAGTTCTTTTTAACTTCTGTAAACTCAGAACTCTTCCCCAAAAATTCTAACTCCTTTTTTTAAAGCAGAGCACTTCTAACTCATGCTAAGGTTGAATACCTAGCAACACAGATTTTCCCCTCTCAAGGCTGAATTTTTACTTCATTCTCTTATAAGAGAAATGTCTCCTTTGTGAAAGTACCTTCGTCAATTAGAATGGCAAGACTTCCATCTGGAGAGAGCCCCACGCACACGATATTAAGCCGTGTGGCCAAAGGCAACGTCTCACACTTGTTACTACAAAAAAAAAAAAAAAAAAAAAAAAAAAAAGATAAAATAGTAAATTCGGGACAACGATGTAGAACAAACAGTCATCTTCAGTATCAGTGAAATACGGTCTGATACTCAGGACAAAGCTACAGAATCAACTCAGATGTAAAACTTCCTTTAGCTGTGAAAATTCCATGAACACCAACTATGTGGCTGTTCTGTGCAGGCCCAGGAGTTGGACTCAGTGATCCTCAGGGTTGGTTCCCTTCCAACTCGGGATATTCTATGATTCTGTGTAAGACACGGGCTGCCGACTGGAATACCGGCATAAGGAGCATCAGTCACAACCCTGGCACACAGGAAAGGCTGATGACGGTCTAAGCTTTGTCGT
Organism: Cephalopterus ornatus; assembly: GCA_013396775.1. Classification (NCBI taxonomy): domain Eukaryota; kingdom Metazoa; phylum Chordata; class Aves; order Passeriformes; family Cotingidae; genus Cephalopterus; species Cephalopterus ornatus. Next base: position 1,857 of record VZRE01002667.1, on the reverse strand, counting down.
ATACAAGAGAGAGAGCACAAACAGCAGCACATAAGGAAACCACACCACTAAATCCACAGCCAACCATTTCCCCCCCCCCATTTACTTCTAAAACACACCTTTACATAGTTCTTACGCTATTCTCTCCATGCAACGCCCCGAGACGTGTTCCACTGGGCAGATAACCTTCTAACGCCAAGCCGGGATATTTTGGAAGGCCGAGCATCCCGGAGGGGCCCCGCCCACGCCGGCGGGATGCGGGAGCCGGCGGTGCGGGAGCACCACGGGCAAGGCGGCCTCAGCTCGGGCTCCACAACCTCCTCAGAGCTCTATTCCCCCCGAAACCCCGGAGCCGGCCCTTCCCCGTCCCTCCCAGCCCTGCCGGAGGGGGCCGAGGGGGAGGGGAAGCGGCGGGCTCTGGGGGCTCACTCACTTCTTGAGGTCGAAGAGGGAGACCCTGTTGCCGACGGGGCTGAGGAGAGAGTTTCCATCGCGGGTGAAGCTGAGGTTCCCGCGGCGGTACACGGTGCCCAGCAGGCCGGAGAACTGCGGGGGTGAGGGGGAAAGGGTTTGAGCGGCGCGGGGGAGAAGGGGGAGCAGGG
>VZRE01002665.1:13266-25666 GCA_013396775.1 Cephalopterus ornatus | reverse complement strand
TATGAGGAACAGCTGAGGTCACTTGATCTTTTCATTCTGGAGAAGACTGAGGGGAGACCTCATTGCAGTTACAACTTCCTCATGATGGAAGGAGGAGGGGCAGACACTGATCTCTTTTCTGTGGTGACCGGTGACAGGACCTGAGGGAATGGTCTGAAGTTGTGTCAGGGGAGATTAAGGTTGCATATTAGAAAAAGGTGCTTCACCCAGAGGGTTGTTGGATGCTGGAACAGGCTCCCCAGGGAAGTGGTCACAGCAGTATGGCCTGGCAGAGTTCAAGAAGTGTTTGGACAATACTTTGAGGCACATAGTGTGACTCTTGGGGATGGTCCTGTGCAGGACTAGGGGCTGGGTCCCTTCAATCTCGACATATTCTGTGATACTATGAAAGTTGTTTAGCTCCTCTTGCAATCTTTTTGAATTGCAAGACATTCAACCTTTCTCACTTTCATCTGTGTGACTCTAATTGAAATAAGCCTTTACGCGTATATATATATATATATATTTTCACAGCTTCTATCTACACTGGCTTTTTTTGTGTTTGATGTGATTTATTTCTCCCAGTCCTGGAGGCTTTTAGAATGTTTGAGTCATGTTTCAGATTGTCAAAAGTGGTGGTATACTGTCTCTGCTGTCATTAATTTCAGGACCCAAAGGAGTCTTCAGAATAAATTCAACTTCTGTATAATATCCCAAAATAATCATTAAGATCCAAATCTGGTCAAAAGACAGGGATTTTATTGAAAATGGAGACCATGGCAGATGAGGAGCCACAAAAATATTCTGCTCGGCTATTCCCAGGCCCATCACAGGAGTCATGAGCCGGTCAAAAGTCCACCTTTGCAAGCCCAGAGGAGCACAGGGAAGCACAAAGATAAGCTAGAATCCAAACTGAGGACTCAGAGAAAGCACCTCCTAGGCCTTTACCAGAATATCCTCAGCCTAAGTATCCAAGTGTGAAACCCATCAGTAGTCAAGAGGAGAGGTACTCCAGAACAATTTTTAGATTAATGAGTGTTGCTGCCTATGAGGTTTCTTGCCTAGGGATATGTGGACCATTATAAGTTAGAGAGGAAGAACATTTTGTGATTGCACAGGACTCATTTTGGGATGTTTAGGGGAGGTTCCGAAGGCAAGAAAAGAGAGGGACTTAGATGATTTGGGGGTTGAAAATTGCAGGAAAGAGAAGGATAAGGGTATAAATGAGTTTGTACTTGTGCAAGAAAGAAATGGTCCATGTGCTTGTCTGGCTATGTCCTGTGTCTTATCAGAGACATCTGTCCTGCCTTTCTGTTAAATTCCGTTCTAACTCTAACCAGGGTGAGGACGCTTGGTCCCATGTCTGTGAAGGTGTGAGTTGAACTGTACCTTCACCTATTTTCCAGTAAGGGGCTCTCAACTCTATGCGCATATGTGGGAGTCTGTGTCACCAGGAACTGGAGCGAGTGCGGGAAAGCAAGAGAGTCTGTGATCCTGTGAGAAGATCAAGTTGAATGAGTGAGACCATTGATGCTCTTTGTCTTTATGTGAGTGATCTGAGTGACTGTGCGGGATTTGAGGCTGTTGCCCATGTATGTTTGTGTGTATGAATATATGTACACATGTATGTATGCATGTATATGCATAGGGGGTGGTGTGTGTGTGTGTTTTGTGTACTTGAGTCTGCTGGAATTTTCAGCCTCTCTATGGCTTGGACCTGTGTGTGTGCAATCTCATATCTCTTGGATGGCAAATCCTGAGTGGTGTATTTTTGTCTAACAATATTAAGTATTAAAAATTGGATTTCAAGACACTATTTTAACTTTTTTTTTGTAATTTTATTTTACTTATTATTGTATTTATTATATTTAATATTTTATTTTCCTGTATTTCATCATCTGTAAGAAATATTTCAGCTGTCCTACTATGGACATTTTATTTTATTATCTTTTTCTAGACATTAGGAATGCTGTAACTCTGACAGTTGGCTACTCAAAATATTTTAATAGATATACTAAAAGAAATATAATGTGAAAGCACTTTGTAATACTTTGACAGTAATAAATAACAAAACTACAGAATCTAATAGCAGTATTGCATTTTTGTAAAATAATGTGTAACAACATAAAAATAAAAAGTGATTCCAAAATATATTTTGAAAATTAAAAAGAAGAAAAAAGAATTCACTGAACTCTTTTTCATAAAACAGTATTAACTGCATTCATCCCCTTAATTTTGGTTTTCTCCTTGTCACTATTTCAATCTGTAAGGGTTATGTTACCATTGATTTCTAGTATTTTTAAGCACATGATAACGTAAGTATAAATACTTAGAAAATTAATCTCAATTCAGTTTTTCAGGTTTAATCCTGAATTTATAGGAAAAGTATGAGTCACAAAGACACAATACATCTATGCTATGTAATATGAAAGAGGGGAATTTGATCTTGAATCCAATTAAGTTTTCTGCTGGGAAAAGACAAGAGGTTTAAATTTCTTTAAGAAAGTATTACATTAAACAAATAACGTGAAAGTATATAGACATTTTTTAAAAGAAAACTAGTCTAAGAGAAGTGAAGCCACAGATAATCTAAAGTCAAGAAACATACATAAATACAAGAGTTCTAGTCACAGACTTGTTCTGCAATCTAACCAATATTAACTGACTTCTTGTATTTGCAAAATGTATTTCCACTTGCTTGAACAAGTTGTAAAGAATTTCCCTTACGGTTCTGGTAAGTCATTTTATTAGACATGTGGCACAGAAAACCGTAAATTTTTGAAAAGGAAAACTCTTCAAAGTGCTTGGAAGTGACATTGTGATTTTTATAGAATTTGATAGTAGCATTGATGTTACATCTTTCAAAAAAAATTGGGAGTCTTAATGGATCTTGAAAAATATTTGAGAATCATAACTTAGCAACCAGTGTACTTGTAATAATTTTCTATTTCCATGTCACATAAGCACTTTGGAGAAACATCCTTTGAGACTTAAATACATTCTTATCTTACCTGGAGAGAAACACAAAGCACTCTAAGAGAAGAGAAAAAGTGAACACTGTATGTCGTGCGAAATGTTCAGGATTCACAACAGTGTAAATAAGAAACAAGAGCCTGTACATTATTTATATAATTTTTTCTGACTGAAATTAAATTTATAAAGTGTCAGAGTATTTCAAATTTAAAAAAAGAAAAGAATGTTTGCAATTATACCTTTGAATGTTTTGTATGTAATGAGTAACTTTTCAGTACTCTCAAACATGAGCAGAAATGTGAAACAACAAAGTTAAACTTTTAAAAATCACATCAAGGGAAACATTTTTTTTTCTAAACAGCTAAACACCATACTAAATAATAAACTCATTTTGAAATTATCTTAAGAAGGCCAACTTCTGCCAAGTAATGTTTTTAAAACACAGAAGGTCTTAAAACCTCTCAACAATGAAGAGATGTATAAAATTACATTATCACATTATAATCAGAAATAAGTATGGATTTACATCCAAATTATTTGCATTTTTTTTCCTATGGAGAAATTAATCAACAAAGCATTAACACAAATATTTTCAAAGTAAAATTTATTTTTAATTAAAATGATTCACATAAATATCTATCTGAATGAGTATTTTATTTGTGAAAACAAGAAAACAACCAGTTTTTCAATGGCAGTGCCCGAAATACTGGGAAAAAAAGATAATTGCTAAATAATTACTATCATGTCATAACCTTCAGCAATTTGCAGCTTAAAGGATAGCCACTGTATTCATGAAAGTTCCATTTCTTGAACTAGAGTCATTTAGAGCATGTATTCCATTAAAAATGAATGTGTTTTACTTTGAGGTGTCATCCTTCAAAATAGAGAGAGCAGTACCATGAATATTTATTTATTTATTGCTGAATTCTGAAGATCTCAAAGGGGAATACTTTCATGCATACATATTAATTCAAATTATTACTGGGAAATACTAGTGAGAAGGACCACCTAATTATTACTTTTCAGAAAAAGAAACTAAATACTAATTGTGGAATTTGGTTCCAGATTTTTCTAGTTTAATATCTAAATATAATCTAGCAGTGAAATCTAGATGCTTAAATCTTGATGTCTTCATATAATTTGAAATGCTCAGGTGTAACATGCTTGACCAATGCCTATTGCTACAGAAAAGCATGATTATTTTATAGGTTCTTTTTTTGCCAACTCAGACTGAGGTAGCCTATGTGCTAGGACATCTTAAATGGTATAAGACTGTGTGAGTTACAGCCAATAAATTCAGCTGAATATGAAATGAAAATCTGGTCTTATAAGTACATTGACTGCTATAGGAGTTTAGACACTTTATTCACAAATAAGTAAAACATATAAAATAAAAGAGCAAATCTAAACTATCCACTTGATATTAATATTTCCTCATCTTCTTCTCACTTGTTTTATTATTTCAGGAGATCAAATATGATAGGCACTGTTTTTCTTTGAAAACATCTTGCATGGGGAAAAAAAATAGGCAAGCAAACGAAAATGTTAGCCAAATCCTGTCACGGAGGAATGACTTAGTTACATGGACAATATGAATGATTTTTCTGTAGTGTATAATATTTTTGAGAAAAACTTTGCATAATGATGGATGGAAAAATATATTGGGAATATTTACTTCTTAGCTCTTTCCTAAGAGAATTTTGTTATTGTATATATAGAAATAGAAACAGCCTCAGTTACCGAAAAACTGCATTAGTCCCCATGAGATACACAAGTAGAGCTGTCTTAATGAAAATAGCAAGAATCAGTATTGTTTGATGGAAGAATTTCATTGAATTTAAAAATAGTTATCCTAATGTCTGCTTTTTCATGGTTAAATTTGTTCTTATTGTTTATTTGTTTTTTTCCTTATCATTTATTTAAAAAAAAAAAGAAAGCAAGAATGCTCAACTTATTGCTCATATTTTTAAAAATATTTTTAATTATAAAATAAAAATAAAGTATTAATCTTTGGGTTGTGGTGCGTTGTGTAAGCCTGGAGTCACTCGGAGCACTTTTTCCGCATTTGAGGTTTTTCCCATTTTCCCCAGAAGGAAACAATGAAAGGTCTGAAAGTAAAATTTTATAAAACTTGGATTTAAAAAAGGATTCTGAAATCCAAAGTGCTATTTCCTTACACTATAAAGAGCAATCTCATTTAAGCTTCAATTTTGTATTAGTGCAATGAGGACTTTGGTATGTGGCTTGAGTTCTGAAGACAAAGGTATTTAATTTTAAAAAGTATGCATGTATTCCTGCTTCTTAAAAACTACCCAAAACTAAACCCAAAATATGCCTCTACCCTCCCCCACCCAACATCCCTGCTCAAGCAGAGTCATCCCAGAGTACACTGCATGAGATTGCATCCAGGTCATTCTTGAATATCTTCAGTGGGTGATACTCCACAGCCTTCTGGGTAATTTGTTTCAGTGCTCGATATTCCACACAGTAAAGATGCTTTTAGTCATACACTGAGCCATTTGTTTGAAGTGTGACCTCTGTACCTTGAAGTACACCTTCGGGAGAGCAGCCAGGAGAAAACATAACTTATTCCAGAGACAAGCAAACTTAGCTCAGAAGAATACATCTCAGCGAAAAGAGAGGTTGTGGTTGTGGTCCTGATCTCTAGAATAATTGTTTTGGGTTTTGTTTTGTTTTGTTTTGTTTTGTTTGTTTTTGGTTTGTTTTGTTTTTAACCAGTCTTGAATAGAAGTTTTATATTCTCTAAAAGAAAGTAATTGACTATCTACAATTCTCTTCTCACTAGCTGGATATTATACAAAATATAAACACAACCTTGCTTCTTCCTGCTGCTGCATATACCTAGTCAATATATTTGTAAAACAAAATTCTAAGAAGGTATAGGTCTACTTTTAGACTTATAACACAAACTCTGAAATAACTACCTCTCTGCAGTTCTGTAGATTGTACTAACGAAGCATAATTTGCATCTTGAATTTTTCCTCAGCACTTTCAAATTAGTGTCTCCATTCAGCCATATACTAAATTTGCTGAATGACCACTGAGGGGTTCAGCAGGTTGAGTACTCTGAACTGCCATTTGCGAGATCAAAATCCTACAATATAAAATGCTGTTAGCCCGAGTCTCCCTGTCTGAATTCTCAGCTCCACAGTGGAAATAGTGTAATTACTACTTTTTGCTTAGCTACATATATTAAGGCTGCATCATCTCAGGACATATAATATTTTCTGTTAAGATGTGCTCCATGGTGTTTCACATCAATGCAGTTTGGACATAGGACTATGAGGAAAAGTACCATGACTAGAATTTGCTCCTGTTTGTATGTTCTGCATAGTGGCTTACATTTTAATTTATACCATTTCAAATGGAAGTATAATCTAAAATAAGTTTCTTTTGGCTTTTTTTCTAATACTGTGAACTTTAACATTTATTGATTTTTCCCCCTAGAGAGATCCTCGGTTTAATATTGAATCTACTAATGTATACTCGGTTGAAGTCTTCCTGTTGACTTTTTATGACTAATACGTTGTTGAACATTGAAATAAAGAAGGCTTGCACATCCAAGTTCATAAATGAAATTTTAAAAAAAACCCTCCATATTTCCTAGAATGGCGCAGTATTTTCTAAAAGAATAATTGGAATAATGTAAAAAATAATAGAGTATTATTAGGACTTCCTTTATTGTGGTGAGGAGAAACAATAAAATGGATTCATTTAGGCTTCTATAATCTGTGTACCTCTGCCCATATTATCAAGAGAAGAAGAAAGAGATGATCAAAATAAAATGTAGGCATGCAGGTATAATAGATACTATGATACCACAACTCTTGCACATTTTAATTTCTAGGGAAAAGTGTAATGAATGTCTGCCTAAACACTGCCATTCAAAAAACACAGTTATGCACTTTCATGACTTGAAGATTAAATGGTATTTTTACTTCTGACCATTTCTGAGCTACCTAGATAATATTGCGTAATATGTCCAGTGATAATGAGAGGGGAAACAGCTGAGAAATATTCAGGAGACTCATTTCAGCAAAGGTGCCGGAGAAAATGAAAAGATGCAAAGAATATATTCAAGTTTTGAATTTCTGGCAATGCAAAAAAACATGTTATGCTATCTTTAGGAGAAGTATTTCAAGGCAAAGAAAAATCTTTCTACTTTGTGTTCTTAAAAATGTCTGGTGCAGACCAACAGGCTTAAAATCTTCTGAAAATTAATACTCCATTTTATTGGAATCCGTCAAAAGGAAACAAAAGGGAACATTTGCTGTGCCCTGAACCATAGCCACTTGAGTGCATTTTGTGAGGTTTTAACTTCACCAAACAGTCAGTTTGGAAATAGAATGCACAATCTGAGTGCTAGTAAAAAAAACCATTATAGCAAGCCATCAAGTTGTACTAAATTGTTATTTACAGCTTTCCTAATTAAATTCTTTGATATCAGTGAATGGTTCACACCACATCAGACAACACCCAACAGATTGCATGTAGGTTTTGTATGTTTTTTTCCTCATTTAATTTTTGTTTTTATAGGTCAAATGTTGTATACTTACATTTTCCGTACTGTTGTTTCTCCCCCTCCCACATTTGAAATACAAATGAAAATATAGCAGGACCACATTTGAAAATATTTGACAAACAAAAAGACAGACAAAATACAAGGAAGCACCAAAACTAGTCAGGAAAAACAGTTAGGAAGACATTCCTTTGCCATCTTATGGTTTCACTGAAAGCCCACTAAGAATTTTCATTGGCTGCAGCAAGATTTAGTTCAGGCTGTAATTAAACAGTTAAGAAATAGTACCATAAGTAAAAGACATCTCTGCCTTACTGAGCTGAATGACTGATCTTGTACCTTCTTACTTTTCATCACAAAGCTGGATACAAACACAATTTAAGTTGAATTTAGAGTCTGTATGTCAGTTCTGTGATTTGAGCTGTATTTCAATATTTGCATAAAGTTATTCTACTGGTTTGACTTGCCATATTACTGAGGGAGAGAGAGAGAACAGAGGAGAGAAATAGAAAATTTTGCTTTTAGTACGGAATAGGCAGATATTTTAGGGAAAGGAAGGACATTTTTATATTCTATATGTTTGATCACTTTGAGATTCTATGAATTGACAATGAATCCATAAAAAACACTTTTTTTTTTAGTCTCTGAATTAGCATTCTGTCTAAAAATGAAAGAATTGCTGTTCAAAAAGAAGCATTAGCATGAGATTAGGATGAAGTTTTGCATTTCTACACACCTTATAACAGATCTTATGAAAAAGACTCATATTGCTATGCCATGTCTCTTAAAATACATATTTTAAGAATGGAAAGAAGATACATTTTCTTCTAGTTTTGTGTGATGGTTTTGATACAGTTGTAACTAATAATGACATTTATTTCAGTCTTTTGGCATCATACCACTAAGTCTGGATATTCAGAATTTCCATGCAACAATTGCTATTTCTTTGGCGTAATTAGGAGACTGAGACAAAAAATCACTTACTCGAGTTTGATTTGAAAGAAGAGATTTCATATTTCCTACAGTCCAATAAGACTGTCAAGAACTACGTAACTTAAGTTATACATGACTGATAGTCATGAAAATTGCACTTTTCCTTTTGTTTTAACTGTGGCATAGCTGCATACCAGGAATGTGCCTTTGTACACATGCAGTGCTCTTGTCATTTGTTCCCAGGGTGACCTAGGACCTCCCCAGGCAGTCATCTGCATGAATGAGCTAGCAGACTAGTTTGAAAGAAGGAGCTGTCTTGAAAATTCCACCAGCTTTTATTAACACTCATGATGTCATATGGGATGTCATTGATCAGTTGGGATCAGCTATCCTGGTTATATGCCCTCCAGGCTTCTTGTGCATCTCAAGCTTCCCTGCTGGTGGGGTGGGCTGAGGAGCTGAGAAGGTCTTGACTCTGTGTAAACACTTCTCAGCAACAACTAAAACATCCCTTTATATAAACTTTTAATTCAGAGGTCACAATTTTCAGAAAGCTGGAATAGCAGTCACAGAGAATACCTAGCATGACAGAAGGATAAGAGTTTAAGTAATAAATATAGAAACAGTGTAAGTAATGGTGGAAAAGCAGAACAGGACAGGACAGGTGGAAGGTGAATAGCAAGGAAGACTGTAGTCTAGCCTGGACCTGTATTACCCAATATCAGGATAACGAGGGAAAAGGCTGTAGGCGGAAGCAACTGGAGCTGAAAACTGCAAAAGCAAAGATAACCTGGAAGGATAAATTGAGTGGAAAAAGAGAGTAAAAGAGAAGATAGAAATAAAAAGCAGGTAAAGTATGGTAACATTAAACTCTTATAAGAGTTTTCTCTCTGTAGACTTATGCACACAGAGTCTAGGAGAATTCAACAAAACTTAGTGATTTCTGTCTTGAGCACAATTTGTTTTCATCATCAATCTGATGATGTACCACACCAATAAATTATCACAGTGACAGCACTATGATGATATGCTACACTAATACATCATCAGAGTAGCTGTGATAAGAGCTGTCTCTCCGGTGATGCATTAGTCTGGTCCATCATAAAAGAATCATATATTCAAAAATGATGTAGTATAGATATCACTAATTTTTTTTACCATTTCTTATTTATTTATTCATTCACTTTCATAGAAGAAAACATAAAAAGCAGAATGTTTTTAAAATGAAATTAAGTTAAAAACAATATAATAATGTTAAATAAAGGAAGGAATATTTGGGGATATATAATAAATGATAAAGTGGGAGCTGAACTATTGACTATAAAACTTCAAAATTACATGCTATCATATTTCTTTAAAACTAATCTAAAGCAATCATTAATTTATTTGAGTGTTTTCAAGTGTTTCCTCTTAAGTAATTATTTTATAACCAGACTCACACTTGTCTTAGTAACAGCAATAATAAAGAACACTGTGGTTCTTAATAAAGGTTTTCCACTATATTTGAAAAAAGAAGAATTTCAGTATTAAGAAGTTTATTTGATTTTAAAGGCCTGTTTAAACGGGGCTTTGAGCAGCATGGTCTAGTGGAATGTGTCCCTGCCCATGACAGGGGGGCTGCAAGTAGATGATCTTTAATGTTACTTTCAACCCAAACTATTCTATGATTTTAGCATTATTTCTAATGAATCTGTATGCATTAAAAAATATAGTGAGCCAAAGCACGTAAAATTATCGATTTATTAATATACAGAAGGTGTTCTAGGTAAAAAATGTGTCTGCATACGTATCTGGAAAGTTTGTAATATTCCAGTGATGTATATTACTATTAACACAAGTGTTTTTGAAACAAGCAAGATAAAGTATGACTGAATTTGACTTCATAAGCTCAAAGTGAAAATACTAATCACTACTTCTGACACTAAGTTGCCCCATCACAGTATCATTGTACCCTACATGGACTAATAAAGTGGAAACATTCTCTAGAGAAACTGTCTGGACGGTAAATTGGTGGATCTCCATAAGAAATCTCTGATTACTTTACATACGTCTGTGGTAGCACTGGTTCTAATGTGAGTGGGTGATTGGATCAACTTCTCATGATCAGCTTCTCCTGGATTCTCCTTCATTACTCATGTCCACTTCATTTTTCACCCTCAGAGCATTATGTCTGTTATGCAGGGACTTCAAGTCCCTGCCTTGACCAGTTACTTGTGACATCCAGCTCAAGGCTGAGTTAAGGTTTGACTTCCTCTTGCATGGCCTTAAGGTCTCAGCCTGAGACAAAACACAGTAGTGATTATCTACCACTCACATTCCTAGATACTGCACCTGTTGAGTGTTTCCTGTGACATACCTACTTGTTTGAAAAGTACTTCCAGATGGGCACACTTACAACTATGACATCCACCACTGTCTTCAGGTGTTAGAGGGACTATTTCAGTCCTTGGGGGGTCTGCTTGGGAGGAGATGTCGGCATTGCTTTTCTTTCAGGAGGCCACAGTCACTTCGTACTTTTATAAAAGGGTAGTTCTTTTAAAATTTAATACTTCTAATTCCCTGGAGATGCTTCCTGGTAGGTTTGCATGGCCACCACCTGTCTGGAGTTTGCAGCCTAAATTTGTGGGCCAGCAGAGCAGGCAGCAACCTGGCAAAAGGTAAAGTGTACTACCCTACGTGTGCAAACTTCCAAGGCTCACTTGGGTCACTGGCTCTCCTTAGAGAGATGGACCAGTTATACTTGGCCAATCGCAATTTGAACTGTCTGCAGGGTCCATAGGTGCTGCCCCACTCTCTGCTCCTCTCATGAAACCTGTCACTGGCTGGGTGGTACCTGCTTTTACCAGGTAGTGTAAGTTCTGTAGTGTTTAAGCTGTACACATGGTAGACAGGTTAACAGTGTGATGGTATTTTATACAATGTCCTGGTAAATTTCACTGTAATATTCTTAGTTTAAAATTATCAAAATCATACAGAAATGTAGTTTTTATTCTGCTGACTGATATTTCTATCTTTTTGAAAACTTTCTGAGAATCTTTTATGCTGACTTGGATATTTCTACTTCGTATTTTTCCTGCTCAGCACTCTTTGAGATCTTAGATCATGAATTGAATATGTTTTAACAAGCATCAATCCGTCACTCTGATAGCAATTAATAGACAGACAGACACCTTGGAATATATTTAGTTTATTGATTTTTGTACATTATTGTATGTTATAGTTCACTATACGGACATTCTGTTATTGTACACAGAAACTGCATTTACTACTGACAAGTCTGCTTCTTATATTAAAGTGTCTGAAAAGAATGGAACAATGAAATTTGGATTATTGGAGATTAGAGTAAAGAGGATTTGAGGGAACAAAAAGTAGAAATATTCATTGCTAAAGGAAATCCAGTATTATATGTCACTCTATTTTAATATGCTTTAAATGTCAGCATCAAGACCACTTTGTTTAATATGGGAGCTAGAAAAACTTTCTCTCTTTTTACAAGTGCCTGCTTATTTAAAATAAAGTTCTACCATACCAAGATGTTAGTAACATTTATAGGCTCAGCAGAGGTTCTAATTTTACTGCAGATAATTTTCTCCATATCTTGCCCCAAGGAGCTTCTCAGTTTTCCGCAGGTGATATTCATCTGCCTTTCTCTGTGAAGGGTAACGGATTCATTACCTTTCCTCTTGCAGACATGATTTTCTGTTCCCCATTTTCCAGCCATTGATTTGCCACATTATTTAACTGATTTACATAATTAAGTTAAACCCCAAGAAAATGTATACTTTAATAGAAGATTTCAGCTTTTGAAGAGGGGTCTGTGCGTCCTCTTCACATCAAGTGTGTGTGTCTTTCTAGCAATCCCACAATTCCTGAGTTACTGAGACCATCATAAAGGAAGAAGAATAATCTGGACAAGGCTAGCAAGAACTGCGAATTCGTGGTTTTCAGAAGGTTTCGTAATGTGTTCATGCTGCT
>VZRE01002665.1:0-13142 GCA_013396775.1 Cephalopterus ornatus | reverse complement strand
CCTCCTCGTGGTGCTGTGTGCATGATTGGATCGTCCTTTCCTGCATCACAGCCCTGGGAGAAACGAACACCTTGTTGCAACCTGCTTGCTAGCCAGGGCACATGCCGCAGCCGCTTTTTCCTGCCTCTTGCAGCGGCCCGGCCTTGCTCCCGGCTGACCTGCTCGCCGCCACCGCGCCGCTCTCCGCTCGCTCTCCGCTCGCTGCCGCCGGCCAGAAGACCAGCGACTGGCACCACGTGGCCATCTCTCCCTGCCCGCTCGCGGCCGCTGCTGCCACCAGCCAGAAGCTGCCGCTTCAGCCGCAACCTGCTAGCGGCCGGCGTCACGCGGCCCCCTTCCCCTGCGAGCAGCTAGCGGGGGGGCGGCCCCGCGCGATCCCCGCTTCCCTCCGGGCAGTCGGTTCGCCGCAACTTGCGGCGGTTTTCGGGGACCCAGCGCGCAGAGGCAGGCGAGACCTGGACTGCGACCTCCTAACCCCGTAGAGAGCGTCCCCCCTCCCTTCCCTCGGGCTGCGACACATGTAAAGGAAAAAATGAATTGCAAGAACAGTAAATTCATGGAGAGGTTAATAAGAAAACAGCAAAAAAAGGAATAAATAAAAAATTCTTAGATTTTGGTTTTGATTTAAATCACACCCTAGGGGAAAATCAAAAGGATTATATGCGGAGGAAAAGTTGTACTGGGTGTAGTTAGTGAGGTGCTGGCAGTAGGGGCTGCAGGGTGGCCTTTGTGAGGAGAGGACAGGACCTGCCCTGTGCTGGACATGGCCTGTTCCAACCAGCTTCAATGGACCCATCTCAGGGCACTGCTGAGCCCCTCGGTCAAGACGGTAGCACTTCTGGGAAAGAGTATTTAAGAAAGGGCAAAAATACTGCCTGGCATTTGTGTGAGGAGTGAGGGGAAAAATCGTGTGAGATACAGACCAGTGAACACCAAGGGAGAGAATGAAAAGAGGAAGGAGCTGCTCCAGGCACTGAGACAATGATCCCCCTGCAGCTCTTGGAGTGCCCACAATGGAGCCGATATCCATCCTGCAGCCCACGTTCCCTCCCGTGCTGGAGCAAATACCTGTCAGGAACTGTGACCCACAGAGTGAAACACATACAGGAGCAGCTTTTCTAGTAGCAACTGTGGGCCATGGAGCATCTATGCTGGAGCAGGCTGTTCCTGAAGGACATAGGTAAATCTGTGTTGAGGTTATATAAAAGTGTTAGAGGAAAGAGAGGCAGAGAGGAAGAGCTAGGAAGAAGTTCAGTATGAGCTAAAGTATGTGGGGACCTGATGCCACATGTCTCATAAAGAGCTCAGTCTTCCTCCCTTGCCAGAGGAAAGGACAGATTTGTGGAGAGTTCAAGGAAGTTCAGCTAAAAGCTATTCAGAGATATCCAGAGAACTGAAAGCATCTACCCTTCTATGTTTCCCTGGAAGTTTGAGGATAATGACTGAGTAACCTGAGGCAAACAGGTATATGTAATACATTCCCTTATGGAAAGTCTTACACATTTATGTAAGGAAATCTCAGATCTGGATGAGGCAGCATATACTGAAAGATATCACGACTCATGTCTTTCCTTTCCTGTAATTGATACACACAGTGGGTTCTTCATTGTAGCCTAGTTTCTTGTTCAGCAGGTTTAGTGCTTTCCTGCATCACAGCACAGCCCCGCTGTCACTTTCGAGGCTTGATTTCAGAACCACTCCTTACCACAGGTGGACCTATGGTTCTGTAGGAACCTTCAAAAGTCTGTGTACACTGCCACCTCCCTGCTCACCCCATCTCAATCCTGACGTTCCATGGATTTCTCCCAGCTGAACAGGTACAATTGCTCAAAGGAAGAAGCAATATCATCCTTATAAACATTTCCAAAAAATGTATTTTGGTGCAGATTGGATATGGCAAACATCACCCTGAGCAGTTCTTTCAAACACAATACACTTGAGCTTCATGTAAGTTGTGAACAAACAAATTAAATGACCATATAATCTTCCCAGAGTTATTTGATAGAAACAGACAAGCTTCTGGCTTCATAATGTAAAATCTTAATTTTACATATGTTGGATTCAATGGAAATTTGTAAACTATTGAGGATGTTACAGTAAGTATTTTTTGTGGATTGAGGAATTTGTTGACAAATATGCACAGTAGAAACACTTAATTTTAAATGAATTACAGAACTGTTGTAGACTGAAAAATACACTCATACTTCTTGACTACCTTCATTATAGACAAAAGCTTTGTTAAATCATGTCTTGCTGCATATTTCTGAGGGCAATACATACCTTGTTAGTCAGTACATATCATGCCATTAGAGTGCATTAAAAACGGAATTTCTTTTTCAAGCTGGAAAAATTCTGATATATTAACATTTGTAAAATTGAGGTACAATTTTCAAATGCTGAAATTTTAAGTGGTATCTGAAGCTTCAATAAGTAACTGTGGAAATTCTTAAATAGCTAAATATTACTTTTAGATGTTTGCAAGCAATTCAGTCTATTATTTACTTAGTTCTCAAATTTCTTTGTAAAGTTAGCATCTGAGTACCTCTTTTGGTCTTTCATTTGTACAAAAAATTATTTCTTAAATGATAATCAGAGTTATTATTTTATTCTTACTATTTTTGCCAAAACTCTCATCTTCATTAAAAAAACATGTTGCAAGAAAATACCAATGATCTCCGCTAAAATTGCTAAAGAGATTTACTCATAACCTAAGGGAACTTACAATTCAGTTGTGTTCCAATTCCTACGAACAAGCTGTAAAAACAGATAGTTTTTCCTTTATCGTGTGCTTATCACCAGGATTTCTTAGTGACTCCACTGTGGCATTTATGGTAATAAAAATTGCTCAGGCTTTACAAAATATTTATAAGATGGCTCCTGTTGGGGTTTTTCTGGTATTATAAAGTGCTTTAATTTCTAGGTTAGGTAATATGATGAACAACTTGCCAGCAGTTTGCACCGCTGGAACAGCTTGCAGAGGCAATTGATAAAAGCAGAAAGAGAAAAGCAGAGGAACACTCGTGCAATGCAATAAATTTTATTTCTTTTCCATTCAGTTGGTTATTTTCAATCATAATTTTGACTTGTCCCCTTCTTTTAGAACCTATTGTGTTTGTGTTATTGCTAAGTACAACATAAATACACGTAGAGCACACATATAGGGGGGTGTCTGTACACAAATTAGAATTGTAGCAATGCGATGACTGATTAAAAGAAAATTCGTTGGACTAAGGATATAATGTGATTGATGTCTGGCAGTTTAAATTATTATTTTTACTAAGCTTTCCAAGTTTCTTGTCAAAGAAATCTGCTAGTGATAAACTCAACACCTTGTTTCTTAAATATTGAGTAGACTGATTTGTATGTGTATTGACAACTGTTTCCAATATGCCTTACAGTTAACCTTATAGTCCATTTTGCAGATATTTTGAAACTCTGAAACTCACAATATATTCACAGTATCTGCATAGGACTTGATATGCACCCCAGAGAAATATTCATATGTTAATTGAGTAAGGATTTCTGCAATCAAAACTTTTCCATGTGGTTCAAATATGATTCCCTCTTGCATGTTTACAAGCCAGTCCAAGCATATGGCTATTGAAGGACAGAAAATGTATAGGACACTGTATGAACAATTACTCAACTAGACAGACTGTTATCATGCTATACATTTATATTTTTTAATTTGTTCAGTCAAACAAAACAATATAGATATTCCACAGAAATATTCTAAAGATTAGAGAAGGGCTTATCACAGTTCTGTGACAAAAGCTGACGTAATGTATGGCCAATGCCTAATGAATACATTTGTATGCTGGTTTTGTGCATTGGTATAATGGAATTTCAGAATTCTTCTGTTCAATATTTTTCCTCCTCTGCTTATTGTCTGCATCTGACAGTAAATTGATCTTAGTGCAGTTGTGTTTCCAGGATGCTGGGGGAGTGGATTTTCTTCTGTGTAGAATTATATCAAAATGGCTCTCAGTTTACACCCGTGTAGGTTGATACCAGGTGTTGTCAGTTAGCTCAGTCACACTTTTGCTTCTTCATGATAATAAGGTCCAACTATGCTTAAACATCTAAAAACTGGTGGATTAAAAATTAAAGAAGCAGAGGTGTAAATTATGAAAAATTGCCAAAAACACATGCTCCTTGGATCAGAGTTAAATTTAGTTTAATCACCCTCAACTTTACATTACCCATAAAGATATTTTAAGGGGGGGGGAGCATGTTTCTGAAAATAAATAAAGACTAAGAAAATGTATGCAATGAAATGTAAGAATATGAATGCAGATA
The DNA here is from genome assembly GCA_013396775.1 of Cephalopterus ornatus. Lineage (NCBI taxonomy): Eukaryota > Metazoa > Chordata > Aves > Passeriformes > Cotingidae > Cephalopterus > Cephalopterus ornatus. The sequence continues at coordinate 8,843 of VZRE01002665.1, read as the reverse complement.
ATCTTGACTCAAAACTTTACTAAGGGAGAAAAGACAATTGCAATAGAAAGGGTTTAAGACAAAGTTTTTCAAGCTGTGTACCTGTTCAAATGATCAATGCAGTATAACTCATTTTGAGATTTAAAGTTACTCAGATGAATTATGCTATTGTGCTAAAATAGCACATCTAAAACAGTTTGGCTTGACTATTAAGCACCTAGCACCAGGAAATTGTTTTAACTTGGCCAGTATAGCTTCATGGGCTACTTTTATATTTATTGGAATGAGATAGATGTTTCAGGAGAGTTATGCATAGAGCTTCCCCCCTGATGTTGATATAGTAGTTATTTTTTTTCTGTTTTGGGAAAATGGCTGTTTCAATAGTCCATAAGCCTCTGAGGAATGGGAATGTCAGTACAGTTTTTTGAGAAGGCAGCTGGTTACAGTGAGGCACCAGAAATTCCAAGTAGAAATGTTTCAAACTTCTGTCTCTTAATAACTTTGTCCATCTGAATCAAGACCTCACCCACACAACATTCAAAACCCCAAATATATTCATAAGGAGAGACAGTGAAAGACCATGGCCAATTTTTCTGAACTCAATTATTAGTCCCATCTTATTCATAATTGCTTATTGAACATTTCAACTGGAAATTGGGAATCTGGATTATATGTCCTTCTCTTACTTCAAGTTTTCAAGTTGAAATATGTTACTGTCTTAATAAAACTGGGTCACAGTAATTAAACAGCAGCTACAGAAAGAACAGAGGTTCTTTCTCTATGAAGAGTCACATGGACATAGGTGGTGGGTGAACCCTGGCTGGAATCCAAGTGCCCACCAAAACTCCATCACTCCTCCTCCTCAGTTAGACAGTAGAGAAAAAAAAATAACTAAAGGCTCAGGAGTTGAGATAGGGACAGGGAAGATGACTCACAAAATATCATGGGCAAAGCAGACTTGATTTGGGGAAATTAATATAATCTATTGTCAACCTATATCTGACAAAACCAATGCCAACTGGCTCCAAGATGGACTGCTGGCTGGTCAAGTCTAAGTACATCAACAATGGTGGTTGCTCCTCTTTGATAACAGACTTAGGAAGTGGGAAAAACCTATGGAGGTTAAAAGCCTATGGAGGTTCTACATCTCCGAGCAAGAGCAGAACTTCAATGTTGTATTTGTAACTCCTGGTAATAACATTGTTTTGAGGCAATTTCAACCACAATATTTGTAAATTGTCCTTGGAAAACAGGCAGATTACTTGGGAATTCTCTGGAAAGAAACCAGGCATTCTTAGGCTGTCATTTTGGTTGTCCAAGCACAAAAAAGGTCCTCTATGGCAGATACATCATTAGTCAGCTTTGTGACTTACAGTAGCCATTAATTTTTTCATGATGGGCCAATAATCACGAATTTAAAGTCTATAAATGTTTTATAGCCATATACCTAGAAATTAATTACTGGGATATGGAGGAACCAGAGTGGATCAAACCCTTTTCTTCTAAGTTTTTTACTGTTGAAACACTTCTACTGTGGCAAAGCTAGAACTAGTAGCACATGTTGATTTTGAAGTTATTTTTGGTATGAAGTTTTCTGAGATTCAGCTTGGGCATTCTGATGAGTGAATTATAAAGTAAAGTAGAAATACAGAAGAAACAGAAACCTGCCCATTTCAATCCAGAATAAATTACTTCAGTACAAGTCTATTTTGCAAAAGTTTCCATGGTTTACTTTTGCATTCCAAAGTAAAAACACACTTCAAAACCTCAAAAGGTTGCTGGAAAACTTCTCATGCTCACCATAAAATTTGCCCCAAACCAACAGAAATGATCATAAAGAATGGAACAAATCAAATAAATATTTTTTAAAATTAAGTTTGAAGTTTTTTTTTATATTTTCAAGGAATTTGAAAACAGTAAACAGCTTTTTACACTTTCTAAACCATGATAGTCACATGTGCTACGAATTGTTACTGTGGATCCACTTGGTGGATTTGGTAAACCAAAAATAAAGCAAATTAAACTGTCCTTGATTTACAAATTGCATATAGCTTTGCTTTGATCATCCTGTACATTTGTGTTATTCATGTGTGTGCATCCATTTCCGGAGTCTGGAATTATCTTTCACCTGTGATAGTGGTAAGTAACCTATTGCACTGAATGGTAAATAGATGATTATGTAGATGCAGTCTTTGTTTTAAAAGGATGTTGTATTAGACCTAATGACAATAACAAATAATTTCAGGCTTTTCACAAGCTGCAAAATTTGTACATTATCATGATGTATGTAAGCTATTCAGATGTTGCTTTGGTGTAAAGCTAGTTATTTAATATTCTTCCTGACTTATCTACCATGTGGGTATAGATAGTGAGAACTTTGAACAGAGGCTAATACTATTCATGAACGACCTGGGTTTTATATAATAGTAACAATAATACACAGCCAGTGGTAGGGAGTACACAAAACTCCATTTCAGTAGCCTGAGTGGAGGATTCACATAAGATTCTAATTAAGCTCAACTTGTTCTACTGAAAACAGTCAACACTTTAAGGTGAGTTCATTTTTAGGCAAGCTTCTGGTTTTGCTCTCTTTCCACTGACTATGGAGGAGGACACGTTAAAGAAATACCTCATTCAGACTCTTATGTAAGGTTCTTTACATTGCTATGAATATTACTATTACTAATAAATTCCTATTCTCTGTATGTGTGTATTTATAATTCCTTTACATATATATGTGTGTTCCACAAATGTCAACAAAATGTAAGATTTTTTATTTTTAATTTTGTGTTATTAAATTTTCAATTATACAGAAATACGTATTTCTTATATATATTCTTTCACTATTTTCTTAAATTAATCTGTTGTTATTTTCTTGTTATGCATGCTTTCTGGTATTATTGATTTACTCTACTGTATCAAAACTTTTGCAGTATTTTTACAAATCATTCTGATCTTCAACTTTACTAATATTTTTGTTTGGGGGGGCAGAATTAATTTTCTTCATAGTTGCTAGTATGTGACTAGGGTTTGGATTTATTCTGGAAACAGTGTTGATCGCACAGGGATGTTTTAGCTGTTGTTGAGCAGTGCTTACACAGTGTCAAGGCCCTTTCTGCCTTGCACAAGAAGATGGGGAGGACAGTTAATGAAAGGGATGTTCCATAACATATGGTGTCATGTTCAGTAAATAAAGTTAAGGGAAGAAGAAGTAAGGGGAGGACATTTGAAGTGATGGCATTTGTCTTCCCAAGTCACCATTATGCATGACGAGGCATAGCTGTTTTGGAGATGGCTGAACACCTGCCTGCCCACGGGAAGTGGTGAGTGAAATCTATGTTCTGCTTTGCTTGAGTGCGTGGCTTTTGATTTACCTATTAAACTATCTTTTTCTTAATCCATGGGTTTTCTCACTTCTACCCATCTGATTCTCTATCCCATCTCACCAGAGGAGAGTGAGCAAGTGGCTTTGTGGTGCTTAGTTACCAGCTGGGGTTGAACAACTATACTTCCTTGGGAAAAAGAATTTTTAGAAATAGATCTTCCCAAACTTTCTGACAGAATCAAATTTTATATTTTTATCATAACAGGTAAGAAAATAGTTGAAAGACTGAGTTGTATTGATGCCTAAAAGGCTGTGAAGAAAAAGACTCCGAGCCAATTTAGTATTGGAGATAAGAGAGTAAAGGTTTTAATGAGCCTCTAGGTTTCCAAGAATACAGTTCACACACATGCACGCAGAATACAGGTGTCATAAACTTTTATAATGATTTTCATCCAATCCCCATCCAGCCACGCCTGGTTCTGCCCCATTTTGCCCCCTGGCACGCCCCTTCTGGAATTGAATCTGGGGGAGTTTGGGACCCCCTCTTCCTCATCTTCATCTTCCTTGAAGCACATGCAGTTCCTGGAGGTTTTCCAAAGCTCTAGGCTTGAAGGTCATTGTGTCTATGTCTACATCTTCTGGTGGAGATTTTTGGGTGTTTTCTACAATTCTACCTTGAAAGGGAGACTAAACACGCTAATGGAATTTAGAGGGATTGATATAGGATGGGCTAACAGGGTTTTGTTATGTGTAAACTACCTTAAAATCTACATTCACTATACAACTACTTTTAAAATCTACAAAAAATAAAAAATTAAAAAATCAAAAACTCTAAGGCATCATATTAAGATACATTAATTTGTATGATGACTTAATAGGCTATTCCCTAGTAAAAAGGTGATATTTCTTGGAGACTGGAAAGAAAACCATAGCATAAAGAATAAAAGCTCTCTGGTTTAATCTTGATATCTCCTACAGAAAAAATGTGCAGAAAAAAAAATGAGGTAAATATGGAAAGAATATGCTGTTGGACAAGTAAATATGAACTCTTAACACTGATTTTGCTTTATTTCAAGTTAAATTATTTTGCTGTGAAATCTAAGATTTATTTTTCAATATATTGCATGGTTTTAATCTCTGTTAATTCAAATGAGTTTTGAGTGTTTTCAGTTATTTAATTACACTGAGAAAATCCTTAGTTAATAAAAGTTTAATAATACTTAAGCTTCCCAAGACCATTAAATCTCAAACTCATAATTCTATCAAATGCGCATGTCACTGGAAGAAATTCAGAATTTAATCTTTAGGCATTCTGAAATTATAATGAATAAAAATCTCTGTAATAATTCAGAATTAGGTACAGAATATTCCGAGTGAGAATGAGCAAACTTTATCTTCATTTAGCACCTTCAGCACTCTTAAAATATTGCAAACACCCTAAATTATAATAAATAACTCCTGGGCATATTTTTCTCATATTTAGTAAATGTTTGTAGTTAAACTGCTATACAGACATGCTATATCTGTAAAATGCATTATCCTGGAGTAGAGTCAATGAACATTTGCTATCCTTAGTAAGAGCTAAGGATAACTTCTGTAGACGAGTTAAATTTAAGCACTATGTTGTTATTTGAAATCTGAATCTAGACTGACTCCCACTAACCCCGGTAACTGACCAGACATCTTTAATTAGCAAATACCTATGCAGCTTTAATCATTTAAAATCCAACTAAACAATGATGATTGGCCATTGGTGATTTGCTCATTAAAAGTCATCACATTTTTTGATACCATAAGAGTTGTATGACAGAATGAGAATGTAATTTTCTTTAATTTTCAACAGAAAGAATCACCTTCTTTTCTATAGCTTGGAAAGTGTATTTGATGCAATCATGAAAACACCAAGAACATTATTTAAAATACTTATTACTGTACCAATTAATCTCAATGGAATCACAGAAAGTTTGGGATTCATGGAAATGTTTTTTACACAAGTTCAAATTTATAAAAATGCATTACTTGCCTTTCTTTTGTATATATTAAATGTGTCTAATGTTATCCTCACTGACTTTAAAATGCCTTAAATTTTTTCTGTTTACATGTGTACAATAAGATTTCTTTTGGAAGTATTGAGAAATTCAATTAACAACTGATAATTAAGCCTGATGAGGATTTGAAATCTCATCAAATCCCTTGAGTAACTTGATCAGCTAGGCTGGTCATACACTGATGGGGTGAAACTTTTCTACACAAATTACTTCGTCATGGAATGTTCAAGATTATTTATTGCAAATGCAACTAAGCCTGGGATAAACATCTTCTTCTAATCTCAACATTTTCCTGTTGGTTTGATTTAGCCATATCTTTGTTTAGCATTGGTGTGATGCTATTCTTAAAGGCCCAATTTTACCTATGCTCTGCATGTAGAGCTAAGGTGTGTAATAAAGAATTAAGGTTTACTGTATGGAGTGGAGCTTGCCTTGCTTCAAAGTGGATAAGTACTTTTTTTGCAATCTTAAGTGACAAGGTTATGAGCTTTTTAATATAATAATAGTGTTACAGCCTTACATTATAATTATGTTATGTAATAATATCATCCAATAATATATTATATAATATTATAGTTTAGTAATACAAAATTTAAAAGGCTTATTGCAATATGGTGAGTTTTAAGTAAGAATATCAAACTATGTATTGTTTTATTTTCATATTGAATGTTTTAGCATTAGTTCCATAACCTTCAATGCTCATTTTTGCAGCAATTAAGCAATCTGTGGTGGTTTTCTGAGTGTTTCATTACTAGTTTTGACAGTCAATGCAAAAGTGATACTAGTTAACTGAATGTGATAGGTCTTTGTCTTCAACTTCTTTTCAAAACTGTTAGACTGAAAATGAAATTACCATAATAATGGGTCCAGCAAAACTGTACATCTTATGTTTCTCTCTCATTGATTTTAATATATTCTGTAATAAGTTGATTATACATATCTATTAGCTTTTATTCAGCTTGAACAGGAGAAGTTTTACTCTAAGAAGCTGTAATTCTAAAAACAACTAGTTCAAACATGTACCACTACAATTGGTATAAAATCATTATTTTTGAAAGCGATTACAAATCTTCAAGTTGATCTAAACAAATTATAAAAACACCCCCTTCTCTTAAGAATTCCTTTAAAGCTGTTGCAACTGTCCAATTGAGTACAGATTATTTCTATGAATGAGGATGACTGATCAAACTCTATTTGTTATTTAGTTCAAAATACCCCTGTAGCACCCTAGGTCCTGGATTCCAAGAAATATGTAATTTTGTCAACTTCAAATTATGATGTTTATCAGTCCAACCTATTCATCAGACCTCTTAAAAATATAAGTCATAGAGTCAGTCCAATTAGGGAACCTTGTGTTTCAGTGTATCTGCTTATATCTAGGCCTAATTTGAATTAATACAGTGTTAACCTCAGCCTAATTTTGCACTTTTTTTTCACATGCATTCAAATGTGGATGCACACCCCCCCAAAATACACCTATCAGAACTTGAAATATTTAATTGAAATATTGCCTTGAACAGTGATTCATTTCAATTAATTTCAACACAGTTGTGAGAAAGCAATGAGCAACATCCTAAAGGTTAACAATATAGTTCTTTTTTTTCAGATGAGACAGGTTTTAGATAGATATGTTGTAATACTGGTTTCAATAAATGACCTACAGTGAAGAACAGTGCTTGACAACAGCTCTGATCTTGATACAACCATGTTAATGGTGGTCCATTACCCTCTTTTCTGAGTAAATGAAAGTTTAGAAATAAGAATGCTTTGTATGAAGAAATCTCCACTAAACATTACTCAGTTATAATCATTAACATATGTAGATTTATAGGATTCTGATAGAAAGCTTCTTGAAATAACAAAATAGGAGTCATTCAAAATAAGCAGCATGCTAATGAAGTTTTCTGGCTAACTATGAGCAAAAGTTTATATATATGCATATACATATAATCTCTGCAACTATGTATGTATAAATATGTGTATGTATACGTGTATAAACACAAATATATTTTGCTAGAAAATATAGGAGCTCATACTTTTGCTGTTTTCTTTCACTGTTTCAATTTAAATCAAATTATGGCTTTGAAATATGAAAGAATTTTTGTCTGTGGTAGAAATGAAATGTCTAGAAAATGGAAAAGGAGTATATTAACAGAAATTATTCACCATATTTATTACTATTCAAGACTATTTAAACTTAAATAGTCCTTCAATAAGGAGAAAAAAAGTCTATCAATATCAAATATTGATAGCTTCATATATCAATTTATATTTTTACTGTGCAACTCCACTTGAAAATCACAAATATTTTAGAGCTTTTGTTCTGTGAGGAATGTGATATATTAAAAATTACATTCTAATTTTAATCTAGTTAGATCATTATTGTTCATGTTTTGTAATAATCATTTTCACTGATAGTAGCCCACACTGATTATATAGCCCAATTTTATTTACAGTGAATTTTCATGTAGTTCAGTTCAGTCTATACTAAATTTATAACTTAAACATTCTGTAGTGGATTTTTCTTTCAAACTGAGGAAGTGATCATCAATGACATGAGTTCCACTTGTTTTTGTTTTGCTCACTGAGTTCAGTGCAAACAAGATAATGCCTACCTTGTAATACATTTGCACCTTGCAATGGACAACAGAATTTTGTAGATAATGTAATTAAAAACTTATTACTTTTATTTTATCTTGATTAATTCTCACACCAGAGACACACTAGTCTTTTTAATTTATTTTAAGTTTTTTTACATGTACATAACAGGTTGCCCAGATTGTAAAGGTATTTTTAAAATAATTCTTTCAAGGCACTTGGAAGTTTGTTTGTCACTTCAGCTAGATCTTTCCTGATTCCTGCTTGCCACTGGAAAATACCTTTTCTCTCCTGACCGCCTGCACTATTATCTCTAAATTTAGGATATGAAGGTTCTGAAGAAATACTGTTTTCTAGCTTTCAGATATTCTAGAGCCTTCTGTTGTCAACTTAACTCTTGCCTGGGATGGCCTAGTAGGATAGTGCAAGGATGATGCTTCTTTGGAATTGACATAACATAATACAAAACATTTACTTGGAAACCACACTTAACAAAGCCCAAGATATGGAAGATGAAATTCAAATATTTGTATACAGCTTTCCAAATCAAAAAGCATGATGATAAATCTTTTAGAAGGGACTGAGGTCAGGGAAAAGACAATTCATTAGTTACTCTTTTTATGGCAAACTGAAGCCTGAAAGGCCGCTCTTCCTCTCACTGCATTTAATTCTCTTGAGAAAGATGTGTATGTGGTGCAAACAAGTAAAGACTTAATTATGATTCACTTTGCCAAAACTGATTTTCTGCAGTGTAGGCTTGCTGTTTAAGCTTGCCACTCTAAGTGATCTTCATTGTCATGAGAGAGAAATAGGCACTTCTAGAATCTTGTCTTAAGATAGAAATCTAAAACATGAAGATAAAATCTATCTTTATAATGTGAGGGGTTTTTTTG
>VZRE01002652.1:1603-13104 GCA_013396775.1 Cephalopterus ornatus | reverse complement strand
GTGCAGGAGGCTGGGGGGGAAAAAAAAAATAGAGTGTAAGGTTTGCCCTCTCCCTTTAGAGGGGGAGAAGCGCATGTGCCCCTATGAGGTTGCGAACTGTGCTGGCGGTGGTATATACCTCCGGCAGGGTCTCCCAAGCCTTTTATAATAATACAACAGTAATTAACACAATACCTTGAGGAGCATTATACCATTTTCCTTGGAAGACCAGCCATACCAAGGATTAGGAAAGGAGCATATAACCTTAAATATCTGCTGCTCTTTTTCAGCAGTGGATAGCTGATGGGCTCCAGGAACAACTCTATTTTCTGATTCATTGACACTGTGATTTAAAGAAAGTACAGGGAGAGAAAGTCACTACAGGAACTGAGCAACATCCCTCAGGATAACCAAAAGACGTGTAAATGGTACTCATAATTTCATTTTACAACAACATGACTAAAACATAGGGAAGGATATTGTTCATTTCAGTGTTTTGACATGAGCTTGTATTTCCTCTGCAGAGTAATGGTTCTTTACTGTGAATATACTTTGGTGAAATAATTGTATGCTAACTGACCTTCAAAGATTTTCAGAGTTCAAAATTACTTTCATGAAAAAACCTTTCAGCTTCTTAAGGAGAGTTGTTTGCACAAGGACTGATGGTACTGATGCCTTTCATTAATCTCTGAATTAGGAAAAAAAGTTATTTTCTTTGTTCTAGCTGCATGTCTCACTGAAAGATAAATTCATTTATTTTTATATGAAAGTTTGCTCATGAAAATAGCTGCAAAGGCAATACTGGAGTCTAAAAGGTTTTTTATCTACAAAGCACACTTGCTCAGTGAGAATGTTACAAGACTCTCAAAACTCCATCTCTGGGACTCTGACAGGTTGTTCACAGGCCATGCAGAAATTCATGTTGTTGAATTCATGCTATTTTATCCAAGACAAAAATTTTTTCAGAAATGATTAACGCATCAGATTCATTAGTCAGGAAGTCTTACACGCACTGCAATTGCACCTGCTAAGAGCAGACCAAGCATAAGTAGGGGTTGGCAGGTTTTGCGTCGACATTGTCTTACAGCTCAGGAGAAGGAAACCAGACATGTTCAACTTGCCCCAGTGACAAAGACTTAAAGGCAGCCCAAATCAATGTGCATGTTAGAAACCCAAAACAGTGACCAGAGAACACTCTTGACAAAATCAGAGAGAGTCAGTGCCTTTTCCACTGAACAGCTCACAAATCTGAATTTTTGTATGTGTAGTTGACTGTGTATCTCTGACTTACTGACTGAAGAGTGAGAAACTCCCGTTAATAAGTCCCTTAATTCCAAAAAGGAAGACTTTGGTTTTTTCTGTAAATTTCCAAAACAGCACATTCTAGAAATGAATATTTCTGCCCTTACAACCAAACCTGATTCAGCTTGAACAATTGCGAAAGTCAAATTCACTCAGAAGGAGCTGTGAACTCCATTTTCAGACTAACAAAATGGAAGAAGGCTGGCCAACCTGCCCACACTCTGTTTGAGGATGTCAGGCTTGCACAAGTTTATTTTAATTGGTTTGCTTTTAGATATTCAAAATAAGAGGAATAAATTTGAGAACTAAAATACAATACAGAGAACATTTTAACAGAAACAGGGCATTTTACTTCCTAATATGGACAGTAGATGTCCTACTTACCCTGAGTCAGCTATTCAACAGCAGTGCTGACCTTGGAGTATCCCACCTAGGGAAGATGTGCTTGTGCTCATGTTTAAATTGTCAAAAGGGCAAGGTCCCTTGTCACGGTCATGAGTGATATTCTGGTTTTGCGAGCCTGGGTCACTTAAAACGGGAGGAATAGTGTTTCCATCTAATTCAGCTTCATCCCTAGGGTGTTTTGAGGCTTAATCCCATGCACACAGGTAAGATTTGTTTAAAGCTTGGGACATATTCTCTTTTCTAAGACACTACTGTTTCAGATGCACAAATAAATAATTTGGTCTTTTGTATGTATGTAATCTGTAACATTGGTAGGATCTGACTAACAAAGGTAACTGTATATAATGCAGGTCAGTATTTCACAGCAGCTTAAAAGAGAATTACAAGTTCTTAGATCATTTTAGTGAGAGAACTTCAGCTTTTGACAATCCATTAAAAAAATCAATATCCACCTTGTTTCACCTTACAGCCTTTCACCCACCTCAAGGAAGATTTTAAATTGCCCCATTTTAAGATATTTATTCACAATGCACTGCTATCAAAACCCATTGCTTTTTCACAAGAGCTCCTCCACAAAAAAATGTTAAATTCTGACTGGATAGCAGCCATATAAGGCCAGGAGTGAGGACACACCACACGTCCTCTATTAATGTCTGTGCAGCCACCTGAAATGCAACAGAAGTGCAATTATGTTACGTGTTGTCCAGAGGAATTGGGAATTTGGATATTTTTACCCTTAGATGAGTACTTACATTTTGGCAGTAGGGTAACAGCAGCTAGGGAGATAGGAGAGCAGGAGAGCAAACAGCTGTCATAGCTGATGCTATTTGCTGACAAAAGCACTGTAAATTATAATGCAGTCTTTTCTATTTAGATATCCCCTACAGGAAATTGGGGCCTGAAAGTTTTTGTTAATAGCTCCTTCTCTCAAATCTTTCTTTTCCATCATTAATATTGTAATACTTAACTGCAGCTTGGTTTCTTTAGATTATTTTTTAAAAACCTGCCTGTTTCTTGAATGCCCTAATAAAACCTGAATAAAATTTAATACCTGAATAAGACCTAGATGTCTCAGGGAATTCAATGCATTTTTTACTTCAAACAAAACAAAACAAGAAAGCAGCAACAACAACAAAAAAAGGAAATTGGTGAGAAGAATGAAAGTGGCTCTCCAAGCTGGCGAAAAAAAGTGGGATAATGAATACATGGGTGTGAGAAAATGAAATGTTGTCAATGTCTTAAACATTGTCAAAATCATGGAAAGACTTTTTGTCAAACTGCAAAAGAGCAACTGCCATCTGTGACCACTGAAGCACATCGCCACCCTGCCACCCTACCCCACCACCACCCAAAAATATGCCTCCTGACTGGAATTTGGACTGTGACAGAAGCTTGAGATAAGACTATTGTCCAATTCTCTCAGGTCTAAGGAGAAGTAAACAAGGCTCAGAGAAGGGGTATGTGTCCAAAAAGCAAGCCAAACTCAGCGCCTGGGCTAAGAATCAGCCCTAGCCTTGGCTTGGCAGGTAGAGGAGGAGGAGGAGTTTTGGTGTGTGATGGCAAAATCTCTCCACACAAAATAGAAGGAATAAACCTCCCCCTTCGGGAAGACCACATGCACACAGGACATTCACATGAGAGGCAGCTGAGAAGGGGTCATAAACAATCAAAGACCCCCAAAGTGCCCCCTGGACTCATTCCTGAGGCCTTCCACCACCAGAGGACTGCACGTGATCCAAGTGATGCAACAAATCCAGAGTCAGCTGCAAGAGACTGCAAAGCTTCCCCCCTCCGTGGGAGGTGCCTTGGCATCTCCTGAACCTGTATTAATCCACTGGACTCTATGTTTTGTGAGACTGTTACCAGGGAGAAATCCAGAAGAGGACCCACAGAACATAAAGAAGCCACACATATGTAAGACAGAGCAATTTGTGTTTTCTTAGAAGTAGTTTTTGAGGGTGCAGGTTTCAGATGCAGAAAGCCTTGGAGCATAAAAGTGTCAAATGCAAACCAAATGTCTAATCTGTGGTCACAGGAAAAAGATGAATTGGTGAGAAAGACACTTCTGTACTGCAAACCTCTATGTCTGCACACATGTTTTGCAGGCTTTGCTGGTTAACCACTACAAAAAAAAAAAGTCTACCCTTGTGGGAAGAACTTACAGAACCTGTTATTTTATTCAGTATCTTTAGAAAGAATCCAAAATGTAACTTGCCCAAAACAGCTAGCTTTCATTTTTATTCAAGAGTTAGAGAATTGCAGCTCTCCAGATTGTTGAATGAGATTGTAACACTGAAAAACTTATTTCTACAGTACAGAATCTTACTAGTTATAATCCAGTTTAAAAACATGTACATAATGCAACACAATTCATGTTTCAGAAAACTCTTCCAAAGCTTTTTTAAAAGAAAACACATGACTTTTAGAATTCATCAGTTCTTGAAGAGCCAGCTCTAGTTCCCCCAAAATCACTCTCTATTCTCCATCTAATCCTGGAATTATTCACCCACTGTAGGTTAACTCTGCAAAGAGGGACCTGAAGGCAGAATTATGTTTGAGTCCTTTATGACTTTGCCCTCCCTCTAAATGGCTAGCTTAGAAAGCAGTATAAAAGACAAAATAAGAAACAGATCCATGTTCTGGCCAGTCAGGAGAAGGCTAGTGTTTCTAGAGCATAATGTCTAATGCTGGGTTCTTTTTGCCAAGCACATTTAACTTCATAGAAGTAACGCTGATTTGCTTCAAGGCTTTGAGAACTCTCTGAGTTAACTACAACTACTTATATTTCTCTGCTACTACATTTTCCTGTGATATCACACAGCAAATAGATGGAAAGAGGGAAGATGAATATCTGAGGCAGAAAATACAACCTAGTGAGTGTTATGAGGCACTGGTACCAGATAAGAAAGTAAAATAGGTATGTCCAAGCATATGCTTTTGTCCCTTCCCCAGTGAGTCCCTGGGAGTCTGTCTCCCAACCACTGAGGGATGCATCCAGACACACCAGGGTGGGTCTGGGGACAGGGCAGCCCAAGGACAAGACAGAGGAGGCATCACAACTCTGCCTTGCTGTGCTCCTGGCAGCTGCCCACTCTGCACCACTCACCTGCACTCCCTTCCCAGCCCAAGACAACAGCCCTACAGCTGAGCTGAGACACTGCCTGAGGTCAGGCACTAGCAGCTCTGGAGGGTTTAGAGGTGCAGTTTAAATTGGACCCTTGAACTTGTGTCCTAAAATCACACCTCATGCTCACCTTTAGCACCACCGAAAGCAGCATGAAGGAAAAAAGGAACACAGTCACTGTGGAAGAAAAATTATCAAAATGAATGAGTATAAAATAATGGATAGAAGACCTCAGCATAGTACTAGACAGAGACAAAACTGATCCACTGACACATGGGCTTAAAGCCCATAGGAAATTTGCCCAAAGGCAAGGGCTGGAAATGGAAGCTGGGTAGAGTCATTGTTCTTTTCCTCATGTGGTGGCTTCTGCCAAGAGAGTGGCTGTGCTTTGTGGGAACTATAGGGAGAAAGAATGGATCATTTTAATTACAATATGTTACTCCTCTTGAAGACCAATTGAGTATGCAGCAGAGGAGCTAATAAAAGAATTCATCTCAAGAAAGAAGTTTTGCTTTGGGGTTTCCTTTTACATGCAAAAGGCCAATAAATTCTAAACTTGACCATAACTTAACTTACTGACATGACCAAAGGAGCCCAGCCAACTTGTTGCCTACCCTAGAATTTTATGTCAGTTTTTCAGCCTCAACTACTGAAGTTACAGGAGGACATTCTGACAAAAGCATTTGGGTACAAAATTTAGGCTGGTTATGCGTATTAATACTCATACCATCAGGGATTATGTGAACAGTCAGAGAGGTTGTTCAGAAGGAGCTTGCACAGAAAGTGATGAGTTCTTACTAAATAATAGTTTAGGCTCATATTCCTAATCCTAATTGTCAGTTTAAATGAATCTCCCAGTATTAGATGGGAATTTTTTTCAGAGATACGTGTATGCTAATACCTAGGGAGTTACTGAAAAAATATCTTTAGAAGTAGGATTTAGAAGTAACTAGAAGTACATTTAGATATTGGAAAAAAATATAAATGGGCTATAGAAGATTTGGTTTTAGATGGTAGGCGTAGATTTACCTACGCATATTTACCTGAAAAACACCTAGTAACATTGGCTAATGTTTTATTCTGTGTATTCCAAATAGAATTTCTTTGAAAACAGATCAGGTAAACATATGAAATCTCTTTTACTAGACATGGCTCCTCACATAGGAGTATAAAACTATAAGTTTAAGCAGGTCTCACTGTACAGGACTTTTGCTCACAAGTGCTCAGCCTGATCATGCCTTTGCATAGTCTGGAGGAAACAGCTTCGATATGGTAAAACTGCTAATTAAAATATCATAAAATCAGACTTTGGCAAATATTTAAAAGTCATAAGAGAAAGAATTGTACCTGTGATGCGTGGTGATACTGTGTACAGGAGAACACTGTAAAGAAGAACAGCAGTACCACAAAGTGATGATAGTTACAGGTGATGTGCTAGTAGTGTGAAGAAAAATGAAAGAACATTAAAGGCTTTTGCAGTGCATGGAGCTCTCACCATGTCACACAGGTTACTGTGTCTTCACAAAGACACATCAGTGATAAAGAGCTCCACAATCTCTAAAAATAGACCTACACCTTCCTTCTTCAGAGAAATCTCCAATAATTACTCTCTCTCCCAGAACAGAGAGCAACAGCAAATTTGAGCAAGCTGTCTTCTACAAATAAAACTCACTTAAGGCTGGGCCAACTGAGCTCAAAGATGTGCCACACCTAAAATACAGAAGCTTTCTGCAAACTGACTGTAGTGGGGCTCAAGTCTTCAAGAAACCTTTCAGTCTGTGTGACAGGGACATTTCACTGAATGTATCTAGTTAGGTAATAGAACACTTGATATTCCAAGTTATTTAATATTGATGATATTTCTATTATTTGGGTATATATTTGGAAGTGAGGAACTGTGGCTTTACAAGGTTCTAAATAAGATTTATTCATAGAATCTTAGAATATGCTGAGTTGTAAAGGATTCAGGAGGATCACTGAAGTCCAACTCCTGGCCCTGCACAGGACACCCTCAAGAATCAGTCCATGTGCCTGAGAACATTGTCTAAATGCTTCTTGACCTCTGTCAGACTCGGTGCTGTGACCACTTCCTTGAGGAACCTGTTCCAGTGCCCAACCACCCAGTTTTCAGGACTCAAACTGAATTGCCTAAAACTGGGCATTTACTGACATTTGAGAGACTGTGGGTTTTCCAGACATGTGCATAGGGCTTGCAATCTGGCATAGCATCTACAGAAGACCCATGGCCTTCTGCTCCAGAAGACAGACCTAAAACACATTTAAGACACTTTAAGTGGCATTATATCCTTACCTTTTCGCCACTAAAGCACATTTAGTGCTATATGGATCTCATCCAGTGAAAAGCTAATGAGGTAAGATGAGATGCTGATAGGAGTAAACATTAGATTCTTAGGCTCTGAGGGTCTTCTGAACAGCACAGGTAACTCACTGATTGGGAATGGTCTGGAATTCATCTCTGACCTGAAAGCCACCTGAGGTTCTGGAATGAAACTATATGACTTCACATGGACAACTGAATCAAGCCTAAATTTATGTGACTGAGTCCCACTGTGTAACTAAACACATAGTGACTTGCAAGGTTTCACCTCAGTATTCATATAGTAGCTCTCTGCAAATGCTACAGAGAGAATATGAAGAGGGGGAAGAGCCTGTCTACAAACCACAGCAGATGATGCAATTTCTCACCAAGCCCTCTGCTGTAACGTATATTGCTGGGGAGGTTTTCTTGCCTTTGTCATGGTTACAGATGTCAAATATACTTAAAAGGAAAAACCAAAACCACATCCTTTTCATTTATGTATATATATATATGTAGATAGATAAGTAGATATATTAAACAGTGAATAAGGAGGAACATCAGACAGAAATCATGGGTGCTTTCCTTGCTTTGTACAGCTTTGCTGCTGTCCTTGTCCTGGTAATTCATGGAGGTAAGTAGCCAGTTCAATACTTTTGAAGTTAAATGCTGATGTACAGAGTTCCAGTTAAGCCAACAAGTATTAATGTGAAGGAAGTAGTCACAATTATTATTTGAATTCTTATTATTAGCTCTTTTCAACTGTGTGTATGCGTTTGATCTTTCATACAAACAATATTTCTGAATGGGTAGTATTAATTAAGCTGCACAGAGGACGAGTTATTTGGAGAAGTTCTGAGGAGTTAACATAATGATTACCTGATCTAACTCTCCAGAGATATACACATACATTGATTTCTTGACCTTCTCTTTATCTGAAAAATAAATTTATGCAATGTGACTTACACCATATAGTCTATCTTCCAGCTACAAGATGTGGCAGAGCTGAGGCTATTACTCACAGTGAAAGCTAAGAAATTAGCTTTCTTAACTAATCTTCAAGAAAAGAAATCTGTGCAAAAGCAACAATACTTCAGTGTTTTTCTTGCCCAAGCTCACCGTACTGATCTAATTTCAGTCCTATTGAAACATAATGAAGTAGCACTGATGAGCAATTTTAAAAGTGTACCTCGAAGACCATCATTGTGACATATGCATATACTTGTGTCTGTATACTTTGTAATGTTCTTTCTAAGAGACTTCAAGTGTCTTACAGTATTTGTTAGCCCAGCTGTGTGTGTTGTGGTTTATTTTTATTTTCAGGTTTGTGTGTGGATATCATTGGAGGAACTGAAGTAGCACCACACTCAAGACCATTTATGGCACAAATTGTGGAATCAGAAAAACTTGTTTGTGGAGGAGCTTTGATCAAGGAAAACTGGGTGTTAACAGCTGCCCACTGTGAGCTGTAAGTTCTTACTCTTATTCAGAGATTGTCCTTAGTGAGTATCTGGTGTCTCTGTTCAAGTAGGAGAGTTAGTATCCCTGGCAATTTTTTGCGCTTAGAGTGATCACAGTCAAGTTCTGATTACTGTGTTTCATAGTTTATATCGGCAAATGTGCTTCAGTGAGTAAAAAAATATTATAAGGTATACTGATCTTCACTGCTACTGAAGAGATATTTAAAAAGCTTCTAGCTGCATCCAAGAACAGAACAGCAACATTGAAGCAGTGATTTTGGAGGGAAGGTTTGTTTACCCTTGTTTTCTCAGTCAACCAGTACAGTTAGTTAAGAGGAGTGGCCAGTCTAAACTGCTGCTCTGTAAACTAAAATGAATTCTTGTAATTTTATTCTATAAAAGATATGCAGTTCACCACAGAAAGAGACAGCATGCAGTTAACACAGGAGAAAAAATCCTCCAGACAGATGACAGGAGACACTGAGAGATCTCTCCCTTATTGGATATGTTGGCTTGTCACCAATGTTTCTTCTTCCTGCCCAACTCAAGATGCAAATGGATATTTGGCCCCACATAATCCCTCAGCCAGGCAAGAAGCGAGGATTAAATGACACAGCCCACCCATCCTTGCCCTTGTGGGGAGGACTGGAGCTGCTGCTGAGCCAGACCTCACACAGTCTCCATCAACACCCTGAACAAGGACAGTGAATCACTGGGCTCTGCAAACACCACAACTCTCCTGGCCTCATACAAGCAGGGAGATACATGGTATCTACGGCATAGGGCCCAAAAGATGATGTATTAATATAAGATCAAGAGTATTTTCAAATGAGACTGCATTTAAGAGAAAATACAATGGATTGTCAACTTAATGATGGCTCAGTCAACAGACAACTCTTAATAGCTGAAGGAAAGGAGCAATCACTTTCTCAAGTCAAGTTCCTGGGAAGATGAAAATAGGACAGCATGAACTTTGATTCACTGAACCATTTTTTAATTATTGTGCAAATAGGGTCATCATTTATATTTTTCTGAATTGTTGTTGCTTTTCAGGCACAAGACAAGAGACTGTAGCAACTGAACGTTATAGCACCACATTTAACAACAAAACACGTATAGAGTTACAGCAAGTGAATCCCACTAATCATGTTGTCCTCTTCTCAGGAAAGAAGGCAAAGTTGTTCTTGGAGCTCATTCATGGAAAGCAAGTGAAAAACAAAAACAGACTTTTCAGATTGCAAAGCAAATTCCCTACCCATGCTATGACTCCATTTCCAGGGAAAATGACATTATGCTGATACAGGTATAGACTCATACAACATTTGTGGAATGTACGTCTCCTACATTGTACCAAGGGAGTTTCTGGTGACTTTTTGGAGGGGTGATATGGTCTGGTCTGCTAATCCAGTGGACTGGGGACCAGGGGATGCACTAGTAACTAATGCAATCAACAATTTCTGTTATGCATGCCAATGCTAGAAGTAGATGAATTCTGAAGCTTGACCAGGATATTTCAGTTTCTGGCTTTTCAGTGAAAAAATAAAGATAAATACAGAGCTAAGTAGTTTGGTTTAAAATCTTAATGTTCTGTCTGAAAAACAGTTGTAATTAAAAATGCCTGACTTCTCTGATTCTCAATTTTGTCAGCAACAGTGATGACTGTTATTTTGTTCTCTAAGGGGTTTAAAAGCCAGAGAAGTAAAATAAGGTACTTTTAGAGCTAATATTTCAGCAGCAGCTAAATGGGTTTTCATGAGCCAAAGAATACTCATTATCCTTATTCTTACAATGATGACATAAATCCTGTCACAAAGAATGGAGGAATCTCAAGAAGGAATTGCAGTAATCCGCCTTTACCATATCGGGAAAGATCCAATGGTTAACATGCAAGGGCCTATGTTAGACTTTGCCCCATAATATCTATTTTCCACATCTTCTACAGCTTCACAAAAGAGCAACACTTACTGCAGCTGTGAAACTCATTCCCCTGCCTACCTCAGATGATGATCCTAAACCAGGAACAGTTTGCACAGTAGCAGGATGGGGAAAAACTGATAATCACCAGAAAACATTTTCTCCTACTCTGAGGGAAGTCAATATCACTGTCATCAGTAGGCAAGTCTGCAACGATAAACACCATTATAATGGCAAACCTGTTATAACAGAGAACATGATATGTGCAGGGGCTAAGAATGGAAAAAAGGACTCATGTGATGTAAGTATATTTAGTGTCTATATCTGCATAAAGTATATTAAAAATAAAATATAAAGTATTAACTTTTACACATTTAATATTTTTGTGTCTCTCCAGTCCAATGAAGAATTTTATTAAATATCAGTGAGTAAGACTTAAAATCAAAATTTCTGAAGAGTAATTTCACCTTCATGGACTTTGGATATTGTAATTTTATGCAGGCATGGCAGATAGCTATCCTTATCTTCAGTAAAATGAGTTAAATATTGAAATCTCCACTAAACAATTTAAGAGCCCATTTTCAAGCAGCCGACCTCAGTGGAACAACTTATTTGATGTCAGAGGGCTTTGAAAGAGGCTTTGCTGATAAAAAATATTTTGACTGGGCCCTAAGTGCACAACTGTGTATGAACTATCACATTTTAAAATATTTAAATATTGCATTTAAAAGTTATCAAAAAAAGGTATCGATTTCTGGAGACTTCATTCTTTTCATTTTCAAAAAGACTATCTGTTCCTTCACACTGAGCTAAATTTATTCCCCTTCACTTGTATTTCAAATATCAGATTGAAGTCTTTGTTTTTTTTCTGCTATTGAAAATCTCAAATTCCAAGGAGGAAAAAAATAAATCCATGATAACACTGTCTACATTTTTATTTTCTGCATGCCACTGGTGTAAATTTAATTTAAAAGAACCATTTTTAGCTTTTGTTAACCTG
>VZRE01002648.1:21023-31663 GCA_013396775.1 Cephalopterus ornatus | reverse complement strand
CCCAGCAGGTCTTCAGCGTGGTTGAGTCCATCGCCCACCCGCGCTACAACCCCCGCGCCGTGGACAACGACATCCGCCTGCTCCGGGTGAGTCTGGCGTGCCGCTGTCCTGCCGCTGGGCACCCAGCAGCCAGGCAGGGAGGCGCCCCACGCCCCGGGGCAAGGGAGGGAGGTGGGGTGCCCCACGTGGGGCCGAGCCGACACTAGGTGTCAGTGCTTCTCCGGAGAAGACGGACCACGCCGTGGGCGCGATGGAGACATCAAGGACACACTGACTCTGTCCGGGTCAGTGACTCCCAGGGAGCCAGTCTCTAGGGCAGACTGGGACTAGTGCAGATGGACTAGCAGGGGGACCCAGCCTCTGAAGAGGGAAGGGCAGGGCTGGGGAGACCAGCAGGACGGGTCAGCTGCGACCGGCAGGCTATGGGGTGGAGAGGGTCGCAGGCAGGAGTAGCTGGAGGGCTCTGCCCAGCAGCAAAGCCGCCCATGCCCCATCCGCCCACCCAGCTGAACAGGTCGGCCACACTGAACAAGTACGTGAAGCGGATCCGCCTGCCGTCGCCTCACATCGACCTGAAGCCTGGCACTGTCTGCCACGTGGTGGGCTGGGGGGACACCTCCAGCTATGGTGACCGGCCTGTTGAGCTGATGGAGACCAACACCACCATCGTCAAGCGGAGCCTCTGCCGGACGCTGTGGAGGGGCAAGGTCTCGGCCAACATGCTGTGCGGGGCCAGCCGAAACGCCACCCTGCAGGGCGTCTGCACCGTGAGCGCACCCCCAGCCCTGGGCCCCACTGCCCCCCACTGGGAGACCCACTAGTCTGCCTCCAACCCCCTCATTTTGCAGGGTGACTCCGGGGGACCCTTAATCTTCAGGAAAAAGGTTTATGGCATCGTCTCATTCTCTGGGGAGAGATGTGGGGACCGCCGGTTCCCCGACATCTACACCAAGATCTCCAACTACATTGACTGGGTGCATCGCACTGTGCGAGGGCCCCGTCATCAGAAGGGGAGGCCGAAGCCCTAATCTGGCTGGGAGGGGGCCCTGGGGGCAGGCTGTGGGGAAAGGGGCTGAGATGTCTCCCAGGAGGGGAGAATAGGGCCAGAATGCCCATGTCCTCCAGCTGTGGTGGGGGCTGGGAGCTGATGCTCAGGGCTCCTTGACCCAGGTCAAGGCAGGACCCCCCTCTGCTCATTGGTGATGGGTGTCATGCCCCCCCCAGGCTGTACCAGAAGCCCCAGCACCTCATGCAGCCTCTTGTGGCAGCAACATTTTCCTTCTTCAATAAACCCTTGGTCCCCACCCCACTGCTTCCCTCTGTGCTCTGGTCTCCCCGCCTTGTCCTGGGTGTGGGCGGATGTAGCAGGGGGTGCAGGAGGAAGGAGGGGAATGTGGCCCCCACTCCGGGCCAGGCCTTGCCCCACAGGAGCCAGGATCTGCATCCAGGTGCTGCCACTCCAACTGCCTTCCCGCCAGGGGTGGGGCTCCCCATCCCATCCCATCTCATCTCATCCCATCCCATCCCGCCTCATCTTGTTCCATCCCGTCCCACACCACACCCTTCCCACTGCTCTACAGGACCCCCCAAACAGGGGAACCACAGACACCCCCTGGGGTCAGGCGGGCTCCCAGCTGTGCTGGCAGAGCCCACAGGGATCCGTCAGGAGCCTCACCCACCTCCCCCGCCCACAGACGGGTACTCACCCCGTGGGAGCTGCATGCCCACAGTGGCCAGGGGACATGTGCCGAGCTGCTGCTGGGTCTCAGCTGAGACACGTGTGGCTCTGCCCGGCGTCGTGGCCGTCTCCGAGGACAGACCCAGACATTCCCTGCTTCTGGCTGTTTGTTTTATCTGCAAATCGCTGGCACACTGTGGCTGCTGCAGGGCATTGCACAGGGTCAGGGGACACAAGCCACAGTCATCAGTGGCCCTGGGGACACCCAGTAGAGGACAGACCCCTGCCAGGCTGCCAGCATCCAAGGAAGCCCCAAAACCAAGGGGGGTGCTGGCAGAGGCAGAATGGGGCAGAGACCCCCTGGAATGCCAGGACAGGGCTGCCAGCCCCAGGGCTTCCGCACGCTGCCAGGGAGCCTGGAGAGCCGACGCCTGTCCCAGCTTGTCCCAGACCACCCAAAAACTGGTGGGAAGGCGGCGCCTGACTCACAGCCATGTTTTGGAGGCTGAAATCTCCCGCTCATCACAGGAGCTGCTGTTGCTGCTGCGGCCCGTGCCCGCGGGCTTGGCACGGGGCCATGCACCAGCCACTCACGGGGCCAAACCCTGCGGCGGGGCAGGAGGACGGGGAGCTGCCACGGGCAGGAAGCGCTGCGGGCGGGCCGTGGAGGAGCCCAGGCCACACACCACCCTGTGCGGCAACGCTGGCACCCAGGAGGGCATGGGCAGCGTTTTGGGAACTCCTGTACACCCATCCCCAAGAGCAGGGGGACGTCGCTGAGCTGGGCAGGCAGGGAGGGGCTGCAGGGGAAAGTCCCATGACCGTCCTGGGTTATCTGAGTGGTCTTCTCCAACCTAAATGATTCTGTGAGTCTCTGCAGTGCACTCCTGGGCTGGGCATGGTTCTGAGGGGCTTGGCAGGGGGCTGGGGGGCTGTGCCATGCTGGCCCCCAGCGTAGGGGATGCAGCTGAGGGAGATCCAGCGGCAGTTCCTGTGGAGCTCAGCACGTCAAGCCACAGGCTGCCGCCCAGGAAGCATCCCACATCGGGACCCAATTACCGGCAGGAATTGTTTTGTGAAATACCAAACCCTCATGGCACAGCCTGAGATTGGGAACAGATTTATCTGCGTCGCGGCTTGCTCTTCCCTGCTCTCCCCTTCCCTCCCGCTGTGCTGAGCAGCCTTGGCCGGGCTGGAAAAGCCCAGCGCCAAGCCGGAGCAGATGGGACGCGGCTCCTCACCGCTGCTGGGGGCTCCCCACATCCCCGAACTCCAGCACAGGGGCACAGCCCTGGGGACAACAACATCTCCTCCGGCCCCAGAGCCTGCCCAACAAAACCAGACCCACAGCACCATTTAATCTGGTTTATAATTATAATCCAACTCTAACACAGCCATAAAATGCCCCAACAATACAGAATAGGGAATGTGGGTGTTCCCAAAGCATCTGCCTTGGAGGTCAGAATCCAATCATACAAAAATAGAAGATAAGGTATTTTATATATAATACATATATAAAAATGGTATTTATATAAAGTCAGGAGCTTTTTGGTGTCAGAGCTGAGCTGGTATTTACACAGGTGACAACAGAAGAAATGAGAGAAGGAATAAAAATAAATACAGGTGTGGACAGAGCAGGGGGTACAGGGCCCCGCAGCTGCGGTGTGGGGTTCTTTGGAGGGGTGGGCAGGGCCATCTCTCCCCGCAGCCCAGGCTCCATCTGAAGCTGTTCTGGCAGGGAGGGATGAGGAGGGCTGGGATGATGGGCTCTGGGTGGGGCCTCAGTGGGCCAGGGAGAATGGTCATGTCCCCCAGACAGGACTGCCACAGCACCAGCTCTCTGGGCACTGGCATCACCTCCAAAGGTGGTGGGAGCCTGGTCTGAATGGGCCTGGGAAGGCCTAAACTGAAATCCATTTGAACACACACATGCTGAAACTTTAGGAGACAATAACATATATATATTTTTTTTAATATATATAAAAATATATATCTATCTCTCTCCAATCTGATGCAGCGTGCACTGCCTTTCCTGCTGCTGGCAGCTGGGACTGAGCCCCTCAGGGAAAGCAAAAGCACAGATTCCCTCTAGACCTCGAGGTCCCAGCCAGAAACGTCAGCAGAGTACTGAGAATTAATCCAAAAATAAATAGGCCCAGGGCTGCCAGCCAAGGACACATAGTGGGGGCCCATGGACACCCCTCCACACCATGCCGGCAGCAAGGAAGGGCATTGGCCAGTGGAGAGCTCTGCCGGGCACTAGGTGGGCACCGGAGCATCCCGGGGCAGCTCAGCATCTCTCTGGCCGTGAGCCTCCGCCCCTGCTCCCCGGCTGGCAGGATGGGAATTGAGCCCCCTGCGACTGCATAACATACACAGGGATAAATAAGGATCTTTTTATCTTAATAAATATTAGGTATATGGTTTGTACAATATACACATAATGCCCCTGTCTCCCGGCTCCGGCTCAGCCGAGGGAGGATTCACACATAGTTCTCTTCCACGCTGTCCGTATCTGCGGAGAATTTGGCCGCAGCTAAAAACAGAGAGAAGTGGTGAGGAGGGTGCGAGGGGTGACCAGGCGCTGCGGGTCCGTGCGCACCACCCCCCGCCCTGCCCTGCTCACCTGAGCAGCTCCCGTAGTGGCGCACGCCGATGGAGCGGCCACGGTGGCAGGTGGCCCGCCGCAGGTGGCACGCCGAGGGGTAGGTGACATTGTTGTTGCCGCAGAGGGCGTGGTCCAGGCTGGTGGGCTCAGGGCAGGGAGCTGTGCGGCACATCACGCAGTGAGCGCTGCCCGTCTGGTCCACCACGCAGGTGTGGGTGCCAGGGCACACCACGCTGGAGCAGGACTCTGCAGGGAAGGAAGCACGGGGCTGGGGTGACCCAGGGAAGGCCACCCCCTCCCGCGGCTCTTCCAACCCAGGTGGACAGTGGACATCATCCCAAGGAAACCCAGTTGCTTCCCGACTTTTGCTACTGGGGAACAAAGAGGAGCCAAGGGCTGAATGGTCCCAATCTCCCCCATTGATGGTGCTCCCAAGGGCAGGGGCTGGCAGGGACTGACATCCTGAGCGTGAGGGAGCACGTGGCCCCAAGCCCTCAGGCTTAGCCCCAGCCAGAGCTCCGCCGCACGGGAGGAGCTGAGGTCCAGCTGCAGTGGTGGAGCGCGGGGCTGAGCCCGTTTGGCACAGCGGGACCTGGCCGGGCCAGCGGCCGCACGCAGGTGCCTTGGCAGGGAAGCAGCAGCTGCTGCAGCCAGGCTGGCAGCCGCCGTGCTGGCCCCGGCAAGAGGGAAGGGCAGGGTCACCCTGGACCCGACCCAGCCCTGGAGCAAGGGCGCATGGGGGTGGAGGGAGTCTGTGCAGCAGGATCAGGCCCTGCACAGGGCTCTGCCGGCGGGGGTAGTGCAGGGGGCTCATGCACCTCCATCATCCCTCCACCTTCCTCTCTTTCTTTCCCTGCTGGATTGGAAGATTTGGCATCTGCAGCTCCCAAACTCCCATTTCTTGCCGCACATTTCCCCGCTCAGCCCAGAGCTTGACAGACAAAGCCTTCCAGAGAGCAGGGCTGGAAAAATAACCATAATCCTTCTGACAGCTCTTGGCAGAGCCAGGAGGATCACTGCGCCCTTTACAAAAGGGGAAAAAAAGGGGCTTGGCGTTTGTAAATGACATTTTAGGGGCTGTTACTGCTCAGTCTGCAGTGAGGTCAAACCCCAGTGCACCAACAGGCTACAGTGTCCCCTTAATGGGCAACAAGACCTGTGTCCTGCAGGTGAGACGCTGCACTGGGATGGACCTTCCCTCCCTGGATCACAGGGGGTAGGGATAGGACAGGGACAGAATAGGAATGAGACACAGTGGGGTGGGGGCTCAGCTGCACCTACTTTTGCATTTGCCCTGGTACATAACTTCAAGGTCAGGGTGGTCTCTGCACTTCGCCGTCAGCAGGTCACACTCGTCCCGGTAGGTGTAGCCATCAGAACCGCAGACCTGCAGCTTGCGGGGCAGGCTGGAGCAGTCTGGGGCACAGGCACACTGGGGACGCCCGTGTTTCATCTTGCAGACCTTGTCGGGGCCACACACCACCCCCTCACAGCTCTCTGGGGACACAGAGCAGCAGCACATGAGGATGCGGCACCAGCTCTCCCCCACCAGGAAGGGCCTGTGCTGTCCACCCCCAGCGTGACACTGAGTAGGACGGGGCCAGCACTGGCCCTCACAGTCCTGAATGCCCCCCGGGCCCCAGCACACGTGCTGACACTGAGCTGCCCCAGCAGCATCTGGATCTGCTCAGCTCTGCCAAGGAGCAGGTCGTTGGCTGTGGCTCTGCGCAATCATCCAGCGCTCACCCCAGCCGGAGCCCCGGCTCCACTCAGCACCAGCTCACTCCTTCCCATCTATTTATTCTTTGGAAGGAGTCATTTCTTTCTCTTGTGCAATGGAAAAATCTATCTCCACAAGGCCCCAGTTCCTCCAGAAAGAGCTGGGCTTCGCGAGTTGTCCGGGCAATCGGGAATGCCGCTCCCAGCAGACAATGCCTGGCCCTGTCTCACTCTGGGACTGGAACACAAGAGCGGGAGGCAGCAGCCAGCGCTGGTCCCCAGACAGGCAGATGCTTTGTCCCCCCGGGTCACCTCCCGGCCAGCACGGGGGCCGGGTTCAGGGGGTCCCGCCAGTGCCCCGGGGCCATGCCCACGCCAGCAGGGATGGAGAGAGGCCACTGGCTCTGAGCAGGGGCCCATTCTGGTGCCCAGGGGCCCAGACACTGGTGCCCCTGCAGGGAGAGGCAAAGGGGTCAGTGGCAGGGACAGGGGTTCTGTCTGAGGCAGCTGGACCCCCTCTGCCTCCCAAAACACACACAGCACTCACCCCAGAGGGACTGGTCCCTGAGCTCCCCAGGATATGGGCACTGCTTGGACCAAGCAGCACCCACACTGGGCAAGAACAAAAGGCTTCCCAGGATGGGGATTCTCCCCCAGCAGGAAGGATCCCTGCAGACGGGGTGTGTGCTGGGAGCTTTGGGAGGCACAGAGGGGGATTTCCCTGTGGGAGATGGGCCACCTTGGGAGACAGCGAGGAGGAGGAGAAGGAGGAAGGGGAAATTCCCTATCTGCTTGGCCTGGCAGTCCCTGGGGGAAATTCCCTGGTGGGAAACAGTTTTCCGGACTGCTCTCTGATTTCCACAGCTGGGGCCTGTGCCAGGGAAGGAGAGCCTGAGACATGGGGACCCCAGGACAGAGGGTTACAGCTCTGTGTCCTAGGGCTGCCAGAGGAAGCAGAACCCTCGTCACCCTCCGCTCTGAGATGCTGCAGCAGAGCAGGGTCTGACTGTCCAGGCAGTCCCAGCAAGGGAAGGAGCAGTTGGAGAATCTGTCTGTGACCCTGACCCCACAGCCTGGCCCCCTCCCTGCACTGGGTCCTTGGCGGGGGACACTGTGTCCCCAGCAGCTGGAGCCAGGAATTTCACTTCCCTCCCAGAGACCCATTGCAGAGCCCCCAGGGCCTGGCCAGCACCTCCCCGTGGGGCTTGGCCGCCCCGGCTGCAGCCCACTTTGTTCCAGAGTAACCTCTTCCTGCCCTGCAAGCCTGGGGAGTGGGAGCACAGCTCCTCTTATCCACCCTCTTCCAAGGCCTCTGGAGCCTGGTGAGGAGCAGCACCAGCTCCATCTGGACGGGACAGGCAGGGGCTGGCTGACGGTTGGGGGTTGTGGTGCAAGTGCTGGCCGGGCTCTCCAGCAACTTCCTTAAGTTCCTGTTCCTGGACCCCAATAAACCCCAGGAGCCTCAGCCCCCACTGTGGTCTGTGGCCACTGCACCCACGCCTCCCAGTCTCTCTGCAGAGGTGGGGGCAGACTCCTGGTCAAGGGCTGCCCGTCCCCACCGCACTCTGCCCCAGGCACGGGGGAGCCCATGGAGAGGGTCCCAGTGCTCCCAGCTCTGCCAAGCAGGGATGGGGCCAGGGCCAGGATCTCACTCAGCTTTTGGCTGGCAGGGGGTGCAACCCCAAGCTGCACCAGGATGGGCCCAAGGAGTGCAGGGAACCAGAGGAAGTGGTTTTCTCAAGAACCTTTTCCCCCTTTAACAAATAACAACATGACCTTCCAAATCCCTTCTCCTGTCTCCTGTGGGCAGCAGGTCCTCAAACATGTTCTCACACAGCCACGCAAGTGCTGGGGGATCCACGCCTCTGGCACATGCCAAAACATCTGGTGGGGCTGGAACTCACAGCTGGAGAGTTTCCACTTCTGGAACTGCCCGTTACATAAAGCCATTTCACACACGCGCTAGGAGGAGCGAGGGGGAGCAGAGGGGAAGAAATGGATCTTTTTTCCTTAGAAAAACCTGACGAAGTTTCCCTCTGAGCAGCCATGGTGAGGGCAGGGGCAGGAGGCCCCAGTGCAGTGAGGTTAACTTGGGAACAGGCGGCCCCAGCTCCCCTCCCTGCACTCGGCTGCCCGGCCAAGACCCGGGTCACGCGTCCTACTCCACTGGGAGAGAACTAAAATACACACAAAATGAGAGCAGCCAGGGGACGCAGGCTGTCCCGCCAGCTCTGACCCACAGCAGCATCTGTCCAGGAGCTGCAGCAGCAGGAGCATGGGGTCAGCAGTCCCTGGGGTCCCTGTGCTGTCCCAGAGTGCCCAGAAGAGCCCTGTCTGGTGAGGGGCAGCCCAGCCCCATCACTGCTGCATCACCTAGAGCTGCGGGCTCTGAGCATTCCCCATGGGCAGATCTCAGCCCCTCAGCATCCCCTCATCCCCCAGCCCACTCACCTTTGCAGGGGTGGCATGTCACCAGCCCCAGGAAGCCCAGCAGGCTGATCTTGTTGCCTGGGTAGGTGTAGTTAGACCAGGCCACGTCCACATTGCCGTTGGCACAGCATTCCTCCCATGTCACACCTGTCTTCAGGATCATAGTGCACTTGGCCTCCTTTCCCTGCTGCAACCAGCAGATACCACCTGTGGAGAGGGCAGAGGGTAAGGGGTCCCTGCTGTGCTGGGACTCCCGTGAAGGGCAGCAAGATCCCAGCTGTGGCTGGACCACCTTGGGCAAGAGGTACAGAGATTGCTCCGGTGCCTGGAATGAGCTGGGGAACCCAGAGACACTCTGTTCTGGCTCCCATCACCCCTGTGGCACAAGAGTTGTCCCAGTGCAGGCATCCCTAAGGGTCCCTGGCATGGCAGCTCGATGCCCACACTTGGGGCTGCTGCCAGCCCACTTCTGCCAACAGGTCCAAAGCCAGCACTGGGACCACAGGGATGCACCAGTTATTCCAACACTCCCAGAGATGCTCTGGGAGATGCCCAGCCAGCAGACCAGGGCATCTTACTTGGGCTTGCAGCTTACCTCCTCCCTGCGCTGCCCTCCCTGCCTCCATCTCTGCCCAACTCCTGCCTGGCCCCAGAGAGAGAGGGCCCCAGCTTGCGGGTGGGCAGGCAGAGCAGGGCCAGTGGGCAACCATGCTCTGGATCCCCCGGCATGTGCCAGTGGTCCCGTGGAAGAATGAAATCCTTCCCCAGCACGGGGGCCTGACACACACACAGCCTCTGCAAAGAGCATCTGAGCCAGTGGCTGGAGCATGGGGCACTTGCCCCAGCCCTTGGGTCTGGGCCAGTCCCGCGGCACCGGATCGCTGTGACTCAAAAGCCTGTTTGTTCCGTGACCCACCAGCGAATTAGTTAGATTTTTTTTTTTTTTTTTGTGACTGATTTCTTTGCAATTTCCGCCTCTGCAAACCAGCTTCTTGTGACGCTTATTTGGGTTCGTGCTCTCATTAGCTGTGCTTGAGGTTTGTTAAACGGCAAAAGATGGGAAGGAGGGAGAGATGGGGGCAGGGACGTGTCCTGTGCTGCCGGGGGGGAGTCGCTTCCCTTCAAGGCAGGGATTCACTCTGCCCCAAAGTGGAGCCCGCCCCAGACCCTGTACCCCCTCTTTTCCCCCCCGCATACGATTTTGGTTCAGCCACAAGCACATGGGGCTCCCAAACGGGCTGCATCCGCGGGGCAGCCGTAGATGGACCAAATCCTCGGGCTCCGGAATCCAGCGCCTGGACCCCTCGGGCAGCACCAGCCGCGCCAGCACGCGGCTGGCATCGGGGGGTTATCCTACACTGATTTGTTCAATTGCTCTTCCAAGCCCAATTAATTTCCCGTTACAACACCGCGGCCCCCACTCCCCACGGAACACTCGGCATCGTGCGAAGGGAAGATGGAAACTCCCGCTCCGATGCGGGAGAGGGAACACCAGCAGCACCGCACGGCTCCGCAGCGCTGGGAAGGGCTGATGGAGCCCCGACCCGGGGTCTCGGGACGTCCTCCCCCACAGCTCCGAAACCGCCCAAGCACGGCAGAAGCCGCTAGCACCGGCAGCGGAACCGGGAGGCTCCGAGCTACGAACTCCACACCCCGGTTACGGACCGGCCCCGTTCCCGGCCCGTCCCACCGGGGGCCACGCAGCCCCGAGCCGGCTCTGCCGCCTCCGGGAACAGGGACTCCCGGACCACACGGGGTGCGGGATGCCGAGGCCGGGCAGCGGCACCGCCGCGATCCGGGACGCGGCAGCGGGGCCGGGCGGGACCCCGGGCGCTCGCTCTCGCCGTGCCACCCCGCAACCCACCCGATGGAGGGAGGGCGGGGACCGGGACACTCGAGCGGCACCGCCGGGCACCGGGCAGCCGCCGCCCCGCCCGGTAAAGCGGGTTTGTGCCGCCGAGAGCTCGGCATCTGCCCGGCGGGACGGGACAGCGGTGCCCGGGGGCACCGCCCGATATAACGGCGCCGCGACCCCGGGCCGGGCCTCCCCCGCCCCGAGCACCTGCCGGCGGGGAGCGGCGTTACCGGGCGGGCGGGCTGCGCCGGGACCCCCGCTGCAACCGGGACCCCGCGGCTCTTACCGTGCGCGGCGGCGGGGCTGCAGAGCGCCAGCAGGCAAAGCGCCAGCCGCAGCGGCATGGCCGG
>VZRE01002648.1:0-12567 GCA_013396775.1 Cephalopterus ornatus | reverse complement strand
AGCGCTCCGGCCGCCCCACGAGAACCGCCGGGCCCCGCCGCCGAGCGGCTCCGCGGTGGGGGTCCGTGCGGGGGTGACGCTCCCGGCCCGGGCAGCCTTACCCCGTCCGCAGCCGAGGGAAGCGCCGCGGGGTTTCTTCCCCGTCCCTCAGCGGCCTTTAGTGAGCGCGAGAAAAGCCCCGCGGTGGCGTGGCCGGGACACGGGGCGGTGCGCGGGTGATACGCGGGCAGAAGTGCTGTGTAGGCACCTGGGCAGGTGCTTTCATCACCCGGCAGAACCCGGCGTGTGCGAAGCCTGTCCCGGGGTGGGCGGCCGGGGAGCGTGGGCCGCTGGGGAGGAGCTGGGGGGTCTCCTGCTCCCCGCCCGGTGTGCCGAGGCGTTCGGTGCGGCTCCGAGGGTCCTGCCGGTCTCTGTGCCCTGGCACTTTTCACAGCATCTCGTCTGAACAAGCCTTTGCTGGTTGCTGGCGCTGAGCTTGAAAAGCCCCCGAGGGCGAGCAGAGCTGTCCCTGCGTGGGGGGGCGGTTGGTTTGTGATGTGCAGCTTGTCCTTTTGCTGGGGTGGGCCGTGTTGGAGGCTCCCAGCGCGTGTGTGCGTGTGAGAACAAACACCTGACTGTGCTCCTGCTGAGAACGGACAGGCTGGGGGCGGGAGCCAGGGGATAACCTGCAATATCCGCCGTTTATTTCTGCTCAAACACCCCATCCTGGGCTGGGCTGAGCTGGGCACACCTGGCTGTGTGTGCTGGGCTGGGCAGGGAGCAGGTGGCTGTGTTTGGGGCCTCAGGACTGGGGAACTGCGAGTTCATGAACTTGTTTTGGGGGTCTAAGTTCACTCGGTTTCAGTCACCGACAGGAGCTGCCAAAGGAGGGACTCAAACAGCCCGAGAAACAACAAACTTTGACGTTCGTGCTGTTGGAGCTGCAGAGGAATGTGCTGATCCCTGTGCTCGGAGCTGGCTGTGAGCACACACACCCCCCCAGCCCCCTGGAGCGGGGAGCTGAGAGGAGCAGGGTGCTTAGGCCGTGGTCACTCCTCCTGTGCCAGTGTGTCCCCACCAGTCAGTGGTGGTGGGAAGCAAAGGGGTTTTCGTGGGCAGAGGCGACTGCTGCAGCTGGCTGGGCTGGGCACCGAGGGGTGCAGACGTTCCTGAGCTCACACCTCGTGTGAGTGCTGCAGAGCCGGTTGTTTCGCAGCAGCAGACAGGGAGTCCTGTGTGGGAGAGGGAGCAGGGACCTGTCCCAGTCTGCTCCTGGGCCTCGGGGCTCCCATATTCCCCTGGGCAGGCAGGGCACGTGCAGTGGCTCCAGGCCGTGCTCCGCATGGGGCCTTACTGGGATCAGATGTGGGGGCTGGGGGAGCGACCCCAGGGGCCTTATTGGGGCATTTGCCAGGGCTGGTGGCCTTGACTCCGTGGGAGAATCCCTTGGCCTGGCAAGTGGCTGTGCCAATTCCAGTGCAGCAGCAGCAAAGGGAAGTGGTATTATTTTTAGAAGCTCTTAAATGCCTTCTGAGCTGAGCCCAGCTCTGCCAGCACGGGGATTTGGGGTGGTGTGTGCCCGCGGTTGGCTCTGTGGTGCTGCTGCTGCTCCTCGAGCACTGGAAAGCGGAGCAATTCCCTGTCAGGATCTCCAGTGTTCTGGGCTGCTCTGCCCAGGACAGTGTGGTTGTAGAGGATAAATTCCTCACTAACTCCGGGGATTGTGAGGGAGTAGGTGTCACAGGCTCTGCACACACAGCCTGTCTTCCCCCACATGCTCCGTTGTCAGTGCCCAGGGTACTGGGGTGGCAGCAGGTCTGTGGCCAGAACTGGTCATGGGAGTGTGAGGTCCCGGCTGCAGAATGACCTGATGTGCCCCTGTGCCCCTCGTGCTGTGAACCCCAGCCTGTGTTAGTGACAGGGGTCAGCCTCCCTGAGCACCGTGACGCCGCCATTCCCACCGCTGCCATTCCCACCGCTGCCATTCCCACCGCTGCCACTCCCACCGCTGCCATTCCCACCGCTGCCATTCCCACCGCTGCCATTCCCACCGCTGCCATTCCCACCGCTGCCATTCCCACCGCTGCCATTCCCACCGCTGCCAATCCCACCTCGTTTCTCGGTCCCCAGAGCTGGTGTGTGAGAGCTGCTGTGCCAGGAGCCATGGGGGTTTCGCTTTCACTTCACCAGAACTGCGTCAGTTGTGTCTGATGCTGTGTCTGTACTGGGCGTTAGCAGCATCACCCTGAGCATTCTCAAGCCGAGCTCCTGCAGGCTCAGGCCAAGCTCTGGCGTCGCTGGCCTGGGGAAAGCCAATGTCAGGGTTTGGGGTCTCTGGCTCCGGAACTGTGGCACGTGCGGGGGATGACCAGACCCCTCCTGTCACGTCCTGCAGCTCTGAGGTACCGCTTCCTTCTCTTATCCGCTGTCTCTTCTCCCACAGGACTACATCTGCCCACGGTGTGAGTCTGGTTTTATTGAAGAACTTCCCGAGGAGCCGAGGTAATGTGCTGCCCCACGGACTGGTGCTTGAGTGAGCTAGGGGTGCTTTGCTCTCTTACTAGTTCAGAGGCAAAGTTGGATGTAAAATGCGCCGTTTCTGTTGCTTCTGTCCAAGCTTTGGCTCACCTTTCCTCACCGTGGGGTTATAGTCCTTCACTGGCAGGTTTGCACCCACGGGTTGGTCTGCCGTGGGAATGCCGAGTGTCCTGAGCATCCAGTGTCACTGGTGAAGGGCAGTGTAGGAATGGGTTGATTAAAACAAAGAAGTAATAGGGAGGCTTTCCCTATGGTGCATGGTAGCTCTGACCTGGTCTGGGTCATCAGGGCAGAGATAACCCCAGAGAGGTTATCTCCATCCAGGAATGGAGAGTGCAGGGACACCTCAGTGTGCAAGTAGTGACTCCACTGAGGACAAACAGTGAAATGTTGTGGCTGAGACTTTGGACTCTGCCCTGGAGCAACGAGATCCGTGTTCCCGTGCTGCCCTGCTGCCACTGGTGAGACAGCTCACTGGCAGGCAGGAGCACCAGGAATGTCTTTAAATGTTTCGGCCACATTTGTGGGCTGTGACTGGCTCTGGGATGGGCCAGGGGCAGCACAGGGACACAGCTGGGCCAGGGGGCAGCGGGTGTTGCTGCCTGCTGAGCTTGGTGGTCTGCATGGCCTGGGGCTTCTGCAAAGACCAGGTCATGTTTAGTCTGACCACACCAACCCTGGAGCCTGAACATCCATCCTGGCAGATTCTGACTGTTTTGGTGATTTCCTGTGGCCTTGGGAGAGCCGTGTAGTTCTGAATCTCAGCAGTTTCAGTACTGTGGATGCAGACATGTAGAGCTGGGTACTGAGCAGGCAATGTTGCTGCAGCTCTGAAAGCAGAAGCCTGACAGCATTAGGAATTTTCCCAATATCCTGAGCCGCTGGGTCACATGCCTCTGCAATAGAGAGGTTCCTTTGATTCAAGATTAGACTTACGTGTGTTGGGGTCACAGCGATCAGAAGTCTTCCTGATGCTCTGGAGGCTTAGCTGATGTGTTTGAGGTGGATTGTGCAGGGAATCCTTACTTGATGTTGTGGTTCTGGCACTTCTCTGCAGCTCTGTGAAGTCAGAGCCTAACAGGGTAGGGAGAGATGGGTGAGAATGTGGGAAAATTAAGGGTTTAGGGGGAGAGAAATGAAAATTGATGTGGGCAACCAGAAAATCAGCAGCTGAAAGAGTACCAGGTTCTGTCTGGAGCTGCCCTGCCCTGGGATGGAGGGGAGGAGGCAGACCTTAAAGGGAAGGGAGACAGCAAATCTTCCTGTAGCAGCTTCTGAGTCTTACCAGCATTCTTCATTCCCCATAGGAATGCTGACAATGAGACCAGCTCCTCTACATCAGCCGCTGATCAGAGCAGGCATCCTTTTGAGGTAAGTCCTTTCTCCCTTTCAACACCTTCTGCGTTGCCATTGGATTGAGTATTTTTCCAGTAGTACATTGTTTAAATGTTCCCCAGATCATGACAGAATTTGGAAAGGAGGAATTAATATCCTCTTCGTGCTGCTCCTGCAATCTCTGCATGCCATATTTTTGCTGTGTGCGTTATGTAGGACCGTCACTTGTAGCTGATTCCTGTCGTGAGGGGGCTCAGCAGGATTTGGGTGTGTTGCTATGCAGTAGCCTCGGCTCGGAAGCAGCAGTGACACACCAAAGGGAAACCAGGGAACTGTGATTTGGTTGTTCTCTGCCTTTGTGTGCAGTTCCCATGTCTGCTCCTCACTGAGCTGCTGCCGAGGGCACACCGGTCCCAGTGTCACCGCAGGCCTGAGGGTCGCAGTGGGAGCCGAGGGCTGTTTCTCTCGTCACAATCTGTTCTCTGCATTCCCTCCCTCTCAGAACGTGGATCAGCACTTGTTCACCTTGCCCCAGGGCTATGGCCAGTTCGCTTTCGGGTTCTTTGATGACAGCTTTGAGTTTCCATTTGGGTCCAATGTGCAGCCGGAAGACAACCGGGACTCGGAGAACCGGCGGGAGCGCGAGCACCAGTCCCGGCACCGCTACGGCGCCAGGCAGCCCCGCGCCCGCCTGGCCACGCGCCGCGCCTCGGGCAGGCACGAGGGCGTCCCCACGCTGGAAGGGTGAGAATCGCTCCAGGGGCTGGGGAGGGAGCCCTCTCGTTCCTCACTGATGAGGCTGAGCTCAGCATCAGCCTGTACCTTTTCCCCTGGCTTGGGGAGCAGCATCCCAAAGCTCTCCAGCACTGCCGTGGGTGCCAGCTGTGTCCCAGCTGGGCCTGATGTGGTTGACAGCTCCTGCCTGGGGTCTGTCGGGGCCATTTCACCTGAGCAGTGACATGGCCTGTGGCTGGGGCTTTGTCCTGCAGTGGGAAAATATACCCTGGTTGTTGCCAAAATCTTGTACTCACCATGAGGGGAAACAGCAGAAAGCACCGGACGCTGTTTGTGTAACTGCGTCCTGGGAGCTGCTCACTGTCGTTTCAGGAATTGTCCCCTTACGAATCAAATACTGAAACTTTATCCGTGGCCTATCACTCCATAAGCTGCAATTGCTACAGGGAATCTTTTCTTTCCCCTGACAATGTGACAGTATTCAGCCTCTCCCTCCACGTCGGGGTGCTGGGCTGGGACCCAGCAGACTAATTCTTACACAGTCCTTATGTACTTGTCTTTCAGAATTATCCAGCAACTGGTCAATGGAATTATTGCACCAACCACAATTCCAAACCTAGGCCTGGGCCCTTGGTGAGTTGGAGGATGTGCTGCTCTCTCTGGCAGTGTCTCAGTGGTGCTCCCGGATGAACTCACTTGCTGTCCTTGCTCTTCAGGGGAGTCCTGCACTCAAATCCAATGGACTACGCCTGGGGTGCCAATGGCCTGGATGCGATTATCACACAGGTAAAACTGGGATTTACCAGAGTCTGCATCCTCCTGTGCAGCGCTGCGAAGGGGCAGCAGCTGTGGTGGTGCAGGGGGTGAGGGACTGCGGGGGCAGGAGTGGGAATCTGCAGTGTGGGCCATGCGGGGCCCAAGTGCACTGGCTCAGGAAACAAGTGGATTCTGTGTACTGCTGAGCTCACCTCTCCCTTCTGCCTGCCTGGCTGGTTGTTTTTCCAGTTACTGAATCAGTTTGAAAACACTGGACCACCGCCAGCGGACAAAGAGAAGATCCAGGCCCTCCCCACCATACAGATCACGCAGGAGCACGTAGGTATGTGTCTGCTCCAGGCAGTCATGCAGAGAGAGCTCCCTGGAAGCTCTGTGTAATGTTTTCTTGGGACTTGATTTTTGTCTGCTTGTACTTTCAAGGCCTAAAACATTTCAAAGAGGGGAGAGAGCTGAAGTGGCTCTGTTACGCTCACACAAAAAACAAAGAACAGTGCAGGCCGGATGGATTTGCCCTGTGGAGGCAAACTTGTGGGAAGTTCAGATGGAAAAGCAGAAGGGAGGGGAAGGATGAGGCAGACCTGGGGCAGAGGGAGGTGGCGTGGTGGGGGAGTGACTGCAGAGCACCAAGCTTTCCTCTCAGCAGGATTGGAGCAGTGCTGGGGAAGGGGAGGGAGTGATGGGCCCCGAGCTGGGGGCTTTGTCTGTTATTCTCTCCCCCATTGCTCAGCTGTGCTTGGCTTTCCCTGTGCGATGCAGATTCTGGGTTGGAGTGCCCTGTGTGTAAGGAAGACTACACAGTCGGGGAGAACGTGCGGCAGTTACCGTGCAATCACCTGTTCCACGACGGCTGCATTGTCCCATGGCTGGAGCAGGTGAGTGTGGGGGCAGTGCCTGGGGCATGCAGCACCTCTGCTCCCCTCTGTAAATATTTTCCTACCTCCGTTGGGAGGCCTGAGCCATGAACAGCCTTTGATCAGAGGACGGAGTGTTGTCCCAGCCTGTTCCTCGAGTGCTGCTCCCGTATCGTGTTTCTAATCCCATTTTCCATATTTCTTGTTTTGTTTTTGTCTGCTCCTCAAAGCATGACACGTGTCCCGTCTGCCGGAAAAGTTTAAGTGGACAAAACACTGCCACAAACCCCCCAGGACTCACAGGGATGAACTTCTCGTCATCCTCCTCCTCCTCCTCTTCCTCCAGCTCACCAAGTAATGAAAACTCATCGAACAACTCATGAATCTTAACGCACCCTCTGTCCCCGGGGCCCCCTCCACTGTCCCCCCTCCCTCCCTGGCCACCACAAGCAGCCAAAGGGGCTTCCAGAGCAGAGCGAGGGGAGGGGACAAGGGGGGAGCAGTGCCCCCAGAATTCCCTTTTGATTTCTGAAGACACGGAGACTGGGTCCTTCAGAGATGAGAAGCCTCAAGTTCTGTGATGAAAAAGGGGGGAAAGAGCTCTGTCTGTCAATAAAAACATCCTCTGTGCGTGGACTTTACCCATTGCAGTGCGAGGCTGCCGCGCTCCCAGCTGGGAACCCCAAGGTGCTGAGCGAGTGGTTGAATCCCAAAAGGAAAGGTTGTTTGTATGGGTTTGAATTTGAGATCCCTTTCTTTTATTTCTTTTGCTCCTCCTCCCCTTGGATACTATCTTTTCTGCTTTGGAGATTGAAGTCTAAAATGGAAGCATAAGGATGGTGCCTCCCCTCCAGGATCTTCGGCTGGGGAGGACCAGTAGCTGTCACTGAAACAGGAACTCTCAAATAGACCCCGGGATCCCTGTCCCATCTCGAATCCCGTTTATTTTTCTTTATAACCTTGCCCGCTGATACTCAACACTGAAAGGGTTTTTATAATCTTAAATTATTACTGCTGTCAATAAATGGACATTTCAGCTCTGCGAGCCGTTATGCATGATTTGAGGAGAGCTACAAGGGTAACCTCCGAGGCCGAGCCATCCCACCTCCCCCAGGCAGGCTGGGCCTCCCTGAGCCCTCCTGCCTGCTGGGAGCTCTGGGCTCCGGTGGGAGCCGCTGCCAGCCTGCGGGGCACTGCACAGGTGGCCAAGGATCGCATCTGGAAGCATCCTCGCCTGGTCTTTTCTATTTTTTACATCTCTCTGTTTCAGTCCTGCCCCCCTCGCAGCTGGGGCCGGCTGTTCCTCTGGGCCCACACAGGACTGGGTGTGCAGCAGCGCGAGGACCAGCAAATCTCATTGTGACTGAGTAATTACCAGGAAAACAACATTTTTTTGAGAAAAATGTATTGCAAAACTACTTAAAATAGAGCTGATTAAAAAAGGAGAGAGAGAAAAATATGCAGGTATGTTTGTGACTCAGTTTCTGTGACAGAGCTGGAGCTTGGAGAATGACAAGAATGTGACCCGTGCGGGCAGTCACTCCCTGCCATGTCCCTGCTCCCCAGGCCTGGAGGCAGGAGAGGACCAGAGCCCTCTGTCACCAGGAGCCCTTTCCCCTCACAGGGACTTGGGGCAGTCAGCAGGTCTTCTGACCTGCCAGGATCTGGGATGGAGCCACGTATTGGGATCATGCTGTGGCAGAGGCCAGAGCAGGCGAGGGGGAGTGTGCCACCGTGGGGGTGGGCAGAGGGTTTGGCGGTTCAGGGGTTCTCTTCCTCTTCCCTTGGCTCTGGGGGCCCTGGGAGTGGGTCGGGACAGCTGGGGAAGGTGCTGGTGCCAGTAGGGATTGATATCTCTTCCAAAGCAGCATCACCCCAGACCTGGCCCTTCCTCCCGAGACCTTCCTGGGAAGGGACAAGATTCCTATAGGAGGGGGAGGCCAGTGGCTGATTTGGCCATTCTTGAGCCATTTCAGAACACAAGAAGTTGGTTTGTTGGAGAAAGTGTGCCCAAGGTGGGTGGCAGCAGCTCTGCCCGGGCCAGGAGCTGGCACAGAGTGACCCGCCCGGACTGCTTTTCCTCCTTGGCTTGGCAGGGCAGCACAGCGGTGCCTTTGATCTCACGGGACGAGGGTTTATCTCAGGACTGGTGTGTCATGGTTAATGGCTCATCCTCTGCCAAGGGTTGAGCCAGAAGCCTGGTCTGGGGAGGTGGGTGGCAGCAAGAAGGTCCTGGCTGAACCTGCGTGAGTCCATCAGCTGGCCCAGCACCAAGGGAAGGCTTTGCTGTTTAGTCACCTAAACAGGAGACCTGGAAAAACCTTCCCTCTCCCAGCACGTTTCTGCTGTGGCAGGGGTTGCTGGCTCCCCTGGTGCTCAGGGTGATCTCTCACGGCAGCAGTGCTTGGGTGGGTTTTGAGTGGGCAAAGCAAAGCCCCAGGTGGGTGTGTGGCAGTTACCACCTGCCAAGCAGGGGCTGGGCCAGTGCCACGGTCACCACACAGTTAACACAGTGGCTGTTCCGTTTCAGACTCGTTTGGAGCTGGTTGGGTTGGAAATGGAACGAGTTTGGTGGTTTTCGCTGGGGCCATTGCTCTGTGTGACGTGACAGTGACCGAGCTGCTGGGCCTGGCCACGGCAGGTGCGAGGGCGGCGCAGGGATGTGCCCTGGCCGGGAGGCCGACGTGTGGGTGCTATTCCTGGCCGTGCTCCCCTCCGGGCGAGGGGCTGGTCCTTGACACTGTCCACTGTCCTAGCTCCATATTTGCTGGGAATGGTGGTGCAGAGCAGGGCTGCAGGACCGGCATGGGCTGCAGCCAGGGGCAGCCCTGGGGCTGTGTCTGCCTGAGGATCCAGGCTGGCTCCTGGTTCTGCTCCTCCTGCTCCCTCCTTTGTGCTGCTGAACCATCATTGCTGTTTTCCTGTGGGGTGGGTGGGGGTCGATGGAGAACTCGAGGGGACCGGCCAAGCTCCCCGCTGGGGGCTGCAGGGATGGCACGGGGGACTGCAGCCATGACCTCAGGGGAGCCAATCCCTCCCATCCCAAGCCAAGTCCACCATCAAAGCTCCAAGACCTGCTCCAGTACCATACCATGAACATAGCTTTAATTGCCATGGGTGCTCAGACACAGACAGCTGGCTGGTATATCCCAACCCTGCAGAGATGCCATTGGCAGACCCCGGGCCCTGCTCCAGGCACGCCCTTGGCCTTGGCACATGGTGGCCGTACTCCCCAGCTGTGCTGCGCCGGCTCTGCCCCGGCGGGATGGCGGGAGAGCCACAGCCCTGCAAAGCCAAGTCTGGAGCATCTGCCTTCTACATCCATCCTCCACCATGCATTAAAAATAGAGCAATAAATAGCAAAAAATAGATATGTACATAAATAAAAGAACCCTTTCTTGTTTTTTTTCCTACAGGACTGTCCGGAGCTGCCCGTGGCACTCAGCCAACAAGCATGGGGAGGAAGTGTGTGGAGAGGTGCTGCCGGCGTGTCTTGCCCCCTCGCTGTGGCCTGCCCTTGCTGTTGAGAGAGAGGAACATGGGGCGGCCGCAGTGCCGCCAGCGCAGCGACGCGTAGGTGTTGTAGCCATTCTCCTCGATGCGCTCTGTGAACTTGCAGTTGGGGCTGAACTCCTTCTGGCAGGAGAGGGAAGGGGGTGAAGGGTGGCTGTGCTTGGCTGGGATCCCTCGGACCCCAGGTGGGGCAGAGCAGGATCCTGTGTCCCCAAGGGTCAGAGGGGCTCCGTCCCTGCTGGGGAGCATGTCAGGGCATGGGAAACCAGAACCCTGCTCCTGGGCACCGGTCCCAGCAGGTCTGGGACCCCCTGTTGCAACTCTGCCCTACACCTCTGACCCCAGTGCAGTCCCTCCCAGGAGGCAGCGTCCGACCTACCGACCCGTAGAGCCTCCCCCGCTTGTTCATGGCCAGGTAGAAGCCGGTGTGCACCGCCCGGATAGCCACGACGCCGACACGCACTGACCGGATCTCGACGATGCCTGTGGGACAGGGAAGCCCAGTATGAGCCAGGGAGGACCCCTGAGGGGTTCTGCCCTGATCCTGGGTCTGTGGCCGCAGTGTCCTCCAAGAGGGATGGGGTTGCTGATCCTTGCCCAGAGCAGGAGCAGCCAGAGGGACAGTGGGAACAAGAGCTGCAGCCTAAGCTGGGAGTGGGAGGGGGAACTTCTGATCCAGAGAGGGTTTGATCTTTACTCCTCTCCTCCCCAGGGTCCAGCTGCTTCCCAGGAGCCAGGCTGTGTGGGAGCAATGCCAAGCACAACCTCCGCTTGCCCGGCGCCGACCTCGTGTGTGTCCTCCCCTCGTTGGCAGCTCTGCAAACGCATCCGTCCCCACTGGGCCTGTAGTGCCTCAGAGACACGACCTGCCCCCCACAGCGCCTGGCCCTGGCACACGCAGGGCATTGAGGCTGGCATGGCCCTTGGAGGGGCAAAGTGTGCGCGGGGGCGGCAGCGACAGCGCACCCTGTGTTATGGTGGATGGAGGCACGTGGGCAGAGGCGTGAGGGGGCAGGAATGGGGCCGAAATGGTGCCGCCCGAGGATGCTGGTGCTGACTGCCCGGCTGGCACAAGCGAGGATACACAGCTCTGTGCCCTTTACTGCGGGCTGGTGGATGCAGCAGTGCTGTAGGACAAGGGGATGAGCCCAGGAGGTGGCTGCAGCCAGGTTGTGAAGCCACAGCCGGGCTCGCGTGTGTGTGCCCGACCGCCGAGCTCCAGCGCGGCCGCTAATGGGAAAGGCATGTGGTCAGACCAGCGGCTCTGGCACAGGAAACACCCAGAGCATCATCAGAGCCTTTGGATTCCTGCAATGCCCCACGCCAGCCAGCCCGGAGTGCTGCTGCCTGCCCTGCTGCCCACCAAGCACTGGGCACAGTGGAAAGGGGAGAAGGAATCTCCAGTGGGAGCAATGTGGGCAGGGCAGCAGGAAGGGCAGGAGCCATGGCAGGATCTGCCCATTGGCACCACTGCAGGGGCTGCCCCGGCTGGACAGGGAGGGAGGACATGCAGAGGCTCTGGTTGTGGCACAGTGTGAGGAACTGCAGCCCCTGGGCAGGGGCTTTCACCAGGCACCAATCCCCCGGCATTGCCTGGGCATCACCTGCCTGCAGGAGGCTGGGAGAGGACAGGGTTGATACAGCACCAGGGCAGCATGCGGGCTCCTAAGCCTTCAGCTCCTCATGGCTTTTCAGCCCAGCTGCCTTGGTGCTGCCGCCAGCCTTGGCATCTACTGGGATCTGCAGGGCCTGGCCCAGTGAATACACTGATGAGCAGCAGTGGAGGGGAAGGGCTGTGAATCTGTCCTGCTTGATCACAGTCTGGAGCTGCTGCTATTTATAAGAAAGGACTTGTGCTTTTCTAAAAATAACCCCCACTGCTGTCCCCAGCGCCCTGGCTGGCTCTGCCGTGCTTTGCTTGCAGGTGCCTGGCCAGCACCTGCCCAGAGACAGCTCCCAGGGTCACACCCTCAGCCCCCAGAGGGGTCCCGAGGAGGCTGGGGCAGAAGCAGGGCTTGAGGTGGGGGAGTCCCTGGGAGATCCCCTGCCACCCTGCAGCTGCCAGTGGGGCTGGTCCAGCAGCTTCTGCGAGGGCTGTGGAGGGGAGCCCAGCCCAGGCACACTAAGATAAGCAGAGTGAGCCCCGTGCAACAGCCCAGGGCTGCTCCACCTGCCAGGCCCCATGGCCACCCAGCCGAGGGAACGTGTTGGGGTGCTTTGTGCTGGCAACGTGCCTGGTCGGGACTCCCAACAGCCTCCGACACCACGGGAGGGTTCCCTGGGCTGGGCTGGGCTCCCTCATTCTGTGCTGGCCAGGAGACAGGGCTGCCCCGGCCAGACAGGGACATGGGCTGGGGGTGCTGCATCCCTCCTGCCCCAAGCCCCGACGCCCTGCCAGGGCACCCCAGGGATGCTCAGGCATCCCCCTTTCCCAGGGCCCCCCGTGTCGAGCCACTGTTCCGCCAAACAGTGCCCTCTCTCTGTCACAGGAGCTGGGACCCCCCCACCCCAACGGGCTTACAGCCCTGAAAACCGGGATGCTTGCAGCCCTGACTTTTGCTGAAGTACATGCAGTGGGTGCCAAGTCCTTGGGGACTTCGGGAACTCTGCCCCTCTGCCCACCCGGGTGTCCCTGCGCCAAGCCCCAAACCACTCCACGGGCAGCGGCCGTCCGACAGGGCTGCTCCACTCTCCCACACCTGAGGGATGCTCCATTCTGCAGCATCACTGCGAAGCTTCCTGTGTCCCTCCTCCTCAGCCTTTATCCTCCTCAGCGTGTTTGCAGGGACCGATCAGATCCCCTCAGTCCATGCGGAAGGCAGGTTAGGTGGATGGTCTC
>VZRE01002645.1:0-18005 GCA_013396775.1 Cephalopterus ornatus | reverse complement strand
CAACTCTCCAGCTTGTCCAGGTCCCCCTGGACGGCCCTCCTGCCTTCCAGCAGATCAACACTCCCCCCCAGCTTGGTGTCGTCTGCAAATTTGCTAATGGTCCACTCAATCCCCTCATCCAGATCATCAGTAAAGATACTAAACAGAACTGGGCCAACACTGATCCCTGGGGGATATAACACATGCTTGCTTAAAAGGCAAGATTTGCTGTGTTCCACTGATAGGTCTGGTAAGATGTCTGAAATGGGTCAGAAGACCACTGTGAAGGCAAACTGAACAGTATGTCTTCTGTCATGCAAAGGTCCTGCAGTCATGTGGAGGTGATTCTATAGCCCCAGGCTAGAAGCCCTTGTGCCTATCTTCCTCATTTCCACCCCATATCAGGAGTCCGTCTCATCAAGGATGGTATCAATGCACAGAAGCTGAAATATCACAGTTCCCATCAGAGCTGGTAACTTTTTCCCAAAAAGCTGGTAACTGTGCAGGCATCACAGGGGTACGGATGGCAGGTAGGGAGCAGATATTTGTGA
Organism: Cephalopterus ornatus; assembly: GCA_013396775.1. NCBI lineage: Eukaryota > Metazoa > Chordata > Aves > Passeriformes > Cotingidae > Cephalopterus > Cephalopterus ornatus. The sequence continues at coordinate 17,475 of VZRE01002645.1, read as the reverse complement.
ATTCTCAAAACAGGCAAGAAAGATCAGGAGTAGCATCTCTGCAATTACACTTTTGTATTCATAGTTGCTTGAAACTTTCCGCGTAGTGTTGCCAAGCACTCTTCAGGAGTTAGTTCTATTGTTCTTTTTCATAGGACTGGTTAGGCTAATTTTTAGCTACCTATAAACAATAAAGAATTTACAATACTACAGAGATATCTTTTGCTGCTTGAGTAGTCACTTGACAACTGATTAAGTGGGAACTGAGTATTTGAGAGCCGAGAAAATCCTACGGTGGCAGCAGAAAATTACATAATTTAAAAGAAGCTTTTGAAAAGCTGAAAGAAAAGGGCAGTGGATTTAATATCCATCAAGCATAGTTGCAAGGAAAAATTAGGCTCATTTTGCTGGTACAAGGCCTCAGAGTAGAGTTTTTGGCAGTGACAGGCGTACGCTTCAAAAATATTGAACCAGGGTAACAAAATGAAGATAGTCATAAATAAGAGAATAATTTAAGTTAGAGAAATAGTCTCTGCTCTACATTCTACTGCATGGAAGTATGATTCAGTCCTCAGATCTCTGAAATTGATGATTTATTTCAACTGAATCTTAGTAGAAAGTCTCCACTACTAAACTATGACAAGACACTTTGAATTGTGTATAAATGTGCATATAAGTGCATATAAAGGAATAAATTTAAACTTCAGCTTCTAGAAAGTCATTATGTACTTGTGGACTAAAAGCTACCAGTTGGCAAAACATGTAGTATATAATAGTATTTCTGTAAAGGAGCATGCTACTTTAGGTGTAGGCTTGACTGTTAGTAGTATTAACCTACTGGATACTAGAAGCTTGTTTTTCATAGAGATACTGTTGGGGAAGCAAAAAAAATTATTTCTTCATGGGCTCAGCCAAGTCCCTCTACACTGAATTAAGACTGACTTTCTTCTGGGGATGAGTCTGTTAGATTCCCAAAACTGTTTCTTGTTGGAGCAATTATTGCCAGAGCCTGTCATCAACATCTTTGTACCTGGAATGACTTCACAGAAGTAACTGCTCCTTTTATGTGCTAATTCATGTTTGACTAGCACAGCATTTACCTTTTTGTGTCAATAGCTGAATCCACTGAGCTATCCACCATCTTTTTCTCTCCATGATTACTGCATATGTAGCAAAATATACAAACATGCTTCTGGGCAATAATCTAAACCTCCTCTTATACAGTTTTAGTACAGTTTTAATACAGTTAAATACACTAGCTGCAAAATGAAACATACATATATCTGCTGTAGGAAGATCTGAGTGTTTCGTGTTCTTTGTCATCCATTTGCTATATACAAACAGTGTTGAACACAAGAATCAATATTTAACAAGAACCTCCAACAGTCTGTATTCAAGTTTCAGGAGTCGTGATCCAGTTTCAGAAAATGCAATTTGAGGCCCTCTGACACTTCAGAAAATAGGAAATACTGTACACAATTAAGGCTGTCAAATGTGAAAAACATTAAGTCTGATTAGTTAGTTGCACTGTTGGAACACTGACTTCAATGTTACATCTGTCTGATTTTTTCCCCTTTCCAAGGAAACACAGGAAATATCTAATCTGACTGAACCTCACCTTTAGCACTCAAATATCACTGTGCTGGATCAGCATCTCATAGTCTATCTCCAGTAAAAGGCAGCATTTGATTGCCTCAGTAAACTGACCTAGAAACAGAGCAGCTCCAGATTATCTCCCAGCTTGGTCTCTGGCTTCTCCTCTCAGTATCACTCACTCCCTTCCCTGTGTAATTCTCCCATATCACTTAGGGTCACCACGAATCTGACAATATAGACATGCGTGGAGGTGCATTTCACTCCTCACATCTGTCAAACTGTGTGTAATGTTACCCTGCAGGCTGTTTTTCTTTGCTGGGTAGCTCAAGCAGTGCATGTTTCCAACAGTCCTATTGTTCCCTTGTGCAAGACTGGGAGATCTTTATGTCTCCAGTGCCACTGAAAACACTCCTGCTGAGAGGAGCACCTGCAAGGCAGCAATTGAGATTCTTCATCTGTTGAGATGGGCCTGTGCTGAAGGTTGAGCTGTGTGGGTTTCATCTAGAACTGCTTCACACTCATAAGCACTCGGCGATGTTTTCTGCTACATGGGACATGTCAGAGATTTGTGCTTTGATCAGATTAGTGTCTTGTTGGTTGCTACAGTATATAGGCAGCTCCAATTCTTTCAAAAACATCTTCTAAAAACATTGTTAGGAACTGGACCAAACGAGACACAGATCTTAAAATGCTGGGTGAGAGAAAGGTCAGAGCAGTCTGAAACCTGAATGATTAATATTTAAATTCCACCTGTGAACTCTATTGCCATGTAACTTGATTTGAGATATCTATGCATTACAGAGGATGTGCAACAAATAAAAAAGGCTACTGATTGTTGGGGATTTGTAAAATTTTTTTTAAGACTGGATTTAAAAAATCTGGGGAAAATGTGGAACAGGAATGTGACAGAGGAAACAAGAATGAATGTGAAAGGTGAAACACTGGAGCAAAGAGGTGAGGCGATGAAAGAAAAAGCAAACCATGGAAAGGGACCAGGATGAGAGGGATAAACACAGGTAACAACACCAGATGGTCAGAAGAAAAGTAGAGGGTGATTTCCAATATGAAGTTTTCAAACAAATTTCCAAGTCAAATTGCCATGCCAAGATGTGGAAAGCAGATCTGATCTGATAGGCCACCGTCATGTCAAGCAGCAGGCTATCTCCTCTTCACAGAATTACAGAAGCACAGAATTGTTAAGGCTGGAAGGGACCACAGTGGGTCATGTGGTCCAACCTCCGTGCTCAGGCATCCGTGCTCAGGGTCATCAGCACATGGCACAGAATTGTGTCCAGATTGTTATTGAATAACTCCACTGAGGAAGCCTCCACAACCCTCTGGGCTGCAGTCCATGGCCACTGCACAGCAAAGTTCCTCCTGTGCATCAGCTTTTGCCCACTGCCTCATGTCCTATTGCCTGGCACCATCAAGAAGAGCCTGGCTCCATCCTCTTGACATCCTCCCTTCAGATACTTCTATACACTGATTGAGGTCCCCTCTCAGTTGCCTCTTCTACAGGCTGAACAGGCCCAGCTCTCTCAGCCTTTCAGTGTAAGAGAGAAGCTCCAGTCCCCTAATCATCTTTGTTGCCCTCTGCTAGACCTGCCTCAGGAGCTCCATGTCTCTCTTGTACTGAGGAGCCCAGAACTGGACACAGCATTCCAGATGTGGCCTCACTAGGGCTGATCAGAGGGGCAGGATCACCTCCCTTTAATCTTCTGGCAATGCCCTTTCTAATGGAGTCCAACGTAACCCATTTGCCTTTTTGGCCACAAGAACTCGCTGCTGGCTCATCAACAGTTTGTTCCTCAGGACCTCCAGGTCCTTCTCAACAGAGCTGCTTTCCTCAACAGAGCAGGTCGGCCTCTAGTCTGTACTGGTGCCTGAGGTTATTCCTTCCCAGGTGTGTTGCCCTTTGTTGTATTTCAGGCAGTTCTCCACCGTATTGGGCACGTATTGTACCTTGGGAGGCGCTGCTAGTGACAGGCCTCCAACTGGACCCTGTGCCACTGATTATTACACTCTTTAGTGTGTTTTTTAAATAGGCCTTTCAGCCTATTCTCAATCCATGCCTGCTCATTATCCCAATTTTCCTGTGCCCTATACATCCCTGGGTGAAAGGGATGACTTTTTCAAGGAAGGACAACAAAATGTTTTCTTTACAATTGCCATCCTGGAAAGCCATTTTTCCTAAAAGTTCCCACAGAAGAAACCACACAATTTCCTTCAGAGGGAAGCTGTGGCAAATTTTCCTTCAGAGTGATCGCATTATTGACAATCAGCACTTTGGGTCAGAGAGCAGTATCTTGTCCATGGTGACAAGTTAATGTTATGATCTAATCAGTAAGAGATGCCTCTGCCCGAATTAATGCACAAACTAGACCATATGCCAAAATCAAGAATATGGATTTAATGGTAAATATAAGGTAGAGAGATAAAAAGAAATTGAAAAGGGCTGGGGCAAAGAGAGATTGAGATCATCATCTCCACATGGCTGAACAGAGCATGAAAAAATTATGATTGAATGACTAGTGATTTCTGCTGAGAAAATGGTAGAAAATTACTATCAGAACATAGACTTTTGTATTTGAATCTGCTTTCCACAATGACAGAAAATTCCTTCTGAAACTAAGGAATCTCTTTTTTCTTTTTCTAGTACAATGGAATCGATTTTCTGCATCTGTTATGCTGACTTTTTGCTCAGTGTATTGTTGCATGCCTCATTGTATCATCAGTTGTCGAGTCTGTTTTCTAGACTCAGTCAGGTTCTTCTCTGAACAGAACCAGTGAAAACCTGAAGAACACCAGTGAAATTATAGAGTTTGTGATGTTTGAACAGGACTGAAAATGCTTTCAAGATTTTTCCCTTTTACAACCAAATTATCATAAATTTAGAGACCTTGTACCATTGATAGGATAGGAAAAAAACATTTCTCAGACATTGTGAGAGTTATCTGCCTAATAACAGATCTTTGGGATATGACTTTACAAAGGGGAGGTTGTCTGTGTATGGAATAACATTTTTCGGCTTATAAGTCTCAAAGAAAACAAATTAAAATAAACCATGAAACCCCATGGAAAGTGCCTGTCACACAATTATTCTTTCAGTTGTGTCACTTTCCCACATGCAGTATTAAGGGACAAGCCCAAATTCTTCCTCAGTGCCCTAAGAGCAGTTTTCAAGAGTAGAGCCTGGCAATTTTGTGTCACAGAAACTAAAGAGGAGCGTGGATCCAGTGTCTGTATAGGAGTTAGGTGCAATGTTGCTTCGTCCTGATTTTGCAAGGTCTTTTGAGGTAGTATCTAGGGAATAGATTCGAGCCTGTTCAGCCACTGCAAGAGAATTCTTACTGCTTTCCAGCACTTTCATCTTCTATTACTTTCCCAGTAGGCTATTCTAGAATTAAACAGAGAGTGTAATAGAAGGTCTAAGAGCCTGTGAAAAGTCTACCAGTTTTCAGTTAAGTTTTAGAATTCCTGGAGTGATATTCAGAGAAACCATGGCATGGAGATTTCTACAGTGACATGACAGCTATGTTTCACCCTTTTCTTTAGTGCCTTATCTTGTTTCCTGAGGTAGGAACCAGACCTTCCCAGACCTTACTGATGCAGAAGATGAGGGCACATGAAGTAAATGTCTCTTCATTTAACTGTCTGTTTTATCATTGTCTGCATTTGAAACAAGAAGGAAGCTAGCAAATAAGGCTTCTAAATGACGCACTTGGGGAATCATATTCTCACATCATCTTAGGTTGGAGTTGTCATGTCACATTCCTTACTCCTCTTTTGCTTCTATCACATTCCTTTATGTAAGGAATTTACACTGGACCACAAGAATATGGTGCTGGTTTTCTTCCTGTAAACAGAACAGGTAAGTCACGGAAGCATCCCTTCTCCAGTTAAAGAACCACCCATTATTGCCAGTAGACTGGTGGGGAGGATGTTTTTCTTCAAATTAGACAGAATAGCCTTGAACATCCTAGGGAATGATTGCCTGGGGATTCTCCTCTGCATCCAAACATTTGTAAAAGTTAATTATAGTTGTTTTTAATTTTCAAGTCTGTTATTCTAAGAACACTAAAGGGGGTAGCTGTCATTTTGTATATGCATCTCTGACAGTTCGTAAACTAGTATGCTTTTATCAATTGCAGTATATTTGCTGTAGCTGAATTCATTGCCGTGTAGAAAAAAATCAAGCGTTTCTCTTAGGTTATCAAAGGAAAAAAATGCTAAACCAAACTGCCCCAAAACAGACAACATAATTTAAAACTAAGGATGAGAGCGGCCAAATGGCTCGGATGTGATCAACTTCTATATGACCTACTTTCTCCAGAGTACTTTTTACTGTAAACTAATCTTTATGCTGTCAGTTTCTCAACATTATCAGAGTTATTAATGCATCCTTCCCAGCAGCAATGCAGTAAAAGATTTTGCTGATGATGCTGCTTCTCAAAGCTTCCAGTGACTCGTTGTCTGAAATGTTCTCATAACTGAACACACCATACCCAAAACTCGTTCCTGTAAATAAACTCAGTCCAGATTCAGCACCAGACCTTGACACATGGTGTGTGGTGAATAGATAATTAAGGTGAATTGATAATTTAGTTAGACAAGAGGTTATAGTGGACTAGACAGAGGTATGTCAAATTTCGCCATTTTTTCTTCACTGTTGTCCTTAAATCTGGTGAAACTATGGGATTGGAAACCATGGCCTCTTTACATCTACCTCCTCTTTGTCATACTCTGTATTTAAAAGAATATATCCTACCGTTCAAAAATTCCTTCATTTACCGCTCATTTTGAACCTACTTGCATCTAACATATATTATCAGTTTTCCCAGGAGCAATATAAACCCACCTCTCTCGAGACAGTCTGTTAATCTGAAAGATTTGGTTTTCCCTCTGCATTTTATTCCACTTCATGTTTTTTCCAGTCAATTTACAAACAAGTATCTGTAAACTGATTAGTTTGAGCAACTCATCTGAACCAAGGGGTCATGGTAGCCTTCAGCTATAAAAACATGGCACAGTTACCTTCACCTGTGTTGATAAATTAGTCGCAGAAATCTATTTCTGCAATAAGGCTTTAGCTAGTAGCAGAGTAGCACCATGTGACTTGAAAGAGATTGCATATCTCACACTGTAAAATACTTCAGATAAAGTATCTTAGCTGGTGACACTTTGATGTGGAAATCTGTTCTGTTACATCCTCACAGACTACTGCTCTCACTTCTGAGATTATTATTTTTAAATGAAAGCTGTAAAGAGAACCTAATGAGGTTAGGCTTTACAACTCAGCTTCCTAGCAAATGAAAGATTATGTTTTGACTTCTGTCTATTTTATTGATAATTTAACCATTGAGATTTCCAGATAAGACTGAAACTTTTTTAATTCAGCACAAATTTTAGGATTTACCCAGGCTTTGAAGACAAAAAAACCCCAGAATCTCCAGTCTCTGTTAAGAAGAAATACAAAAATTCTGGCAAGAAATTTTACTGCAGCACTAGCCACTGTGCCTGTTGACATAAAGCACAAATGGCAGATCTTTAACAGGTTTAGTGTGAAGTTGTTGGAACCATATTTTAGGCTAGTTAGTAACTGTTCCAGAACATTCCTATCTGGTTTTAAGCTCAAAAAGCTATTGGGTTAGGAAGAAAGGTTGCTCTTATCAGGGTTAAGGGGACTGGGAGAAAATAACAAAGTAACTGCTGAAATTATTTTAACACTTTTTTTTTCTTTAATAATTGGAAGATACAAATTCACCAAAATTTAATCTGCTAGTGAGAACAAACTGATTTCATCTTGTTTTGCCATTCCAAAATGTACTGGGGGAAAAAAAATTAAAAATTTGTTTGAAAAAGTTTCAAATTCCTTTTGTAAGGCTTTTGAGAAAAAAAGCAGTTTGAAATAATGCTGTTATTTCATAACATAAACTATAATAAATAACATGTAAAATTTGATAATTAGAGAAAAACCTTACGATAACCCAAATAGATCACTGACATGACTTTCTGTTGCTATTGTTGAAATTTTAAGTGTTACCCAATTCAAACAGAGAAAAATCTCAAACCAGAGATTGTAAAATCTTAATTTGTCCCACTGATGGAAAAATCTAATCTCTGAAGTATATGGACATCTATATGCATTCTCTAACTTAAGAAACTATTAAACTATCAAAAACACTACTCTTTATTCTTTTAAGACTTAAAAGAATCTAAATATAATCTTTTTTCTAAAATTGTTGCTACTTCATTATTAATAGAAAGCTCTCTTATTAATCTATTTTCCTCTAAACTTGGCTTGTTTTCCTAATCAATACGGTTTGTTACTAGAAGATAATGAACTAACTGACATATAGTCTTGGTGTTGTTATAAGATAAAGAATAATAATTTTAATAGTTTCTTAACAGAAAACCATGTCCATAATACTGAAGGCCTGTCAGGGCAGTGTAATTTTTTTAAATATTCTATTTTTATTCTCTAATGTATCACTGTATTTAGAGTTCTCATTCCTTTTATGCACAGGGTGGTATGAATTATATCTTTTCCTGAGGCATCAAAATACTATTAAACATGATAACAGTAGGAAGCATCTACTTGTCCATGAAGAGTGTCAAGAATCTAGATATGACTCTGTATTTGCTAGAGTACATTTCTATTTGCTAAAATACTATCTATTTAGTGTTGAACTAGAAATAGAACAAAATCCTGGGATGATAATGAATTGTGTTCATCAGGCCCATATTAATGTTTATTTTTCTTGTAATTTTTATTAACAACTAACAAAATCCTAAAGCAAAATATGTAATATATACACTTTTAGTATAATTTAGTACGTAATACCACATGCTTATTTGCTAGCACTGTTAACTTTATAAAAGTATTTCCCAGAACATTCTTTAAATGAAAAAAGGAAATACAAGAATTAGGCTGTGCACAATAAGGTGACACAAAAGGATGTTCCTACTGAGTTTAGATTAGTGTGTGGTATATTACTGAAGTGGTTTTGGCTCTTGATAGGTACCTATAATTAGTTACTGGAGTATACAATCCAAAAACATAGACTAGACATTCCTTATTTAATAGAGTAGATTGAAAGAGCCTGGCAGAATTAAAAAGCAGTATCTCTAAATATAGGATGGAATATGATATAGAATATAATGGACATAAGTATAGTATAGAATCTATGACTGAATCAGAAGGCAACCAGATATGGCAATAATGGATATAGTATATATATCTTTCGATTTGAGACAATAATAATCCTCAAAAGAAGAAGTGAAGAGGGAATAATACTAAGTATGTAATTTCACAGACATTGGAAACTGCTTAAAAATCTATTTGTGTCAGAAGCCACTATTGAATTTAAATCTCAGATGTTAGTATTTACAGACATATCAAAAGCTGATGCAATAACAGAACATTGGTGTTGAGATGGTTCTTCATGACGTATGCATTTCAACAGAGGTTTTGCTCAGTAATTGAAAAGAAGAAAACTGTGCTTCTTTAAAGAAACTAAAGGCCAGACATGATTTTGCAATATTCACCAAAGATTCAAATAGTTTTAAATAGACAATCCAAAACCTCTGATCGTCCAAAGTCATTCAGTGTTTATCAACAACAGCTAAAACATTGAAAAGACAACATAAATTGCCCTGAAGGCTGCCTCTGTGTCATATTAATGATTTTACCAATTTGCTGTCATTTTTAGTATTGATTTACAGGACATAGTTTTACACTTAGGTTCCTATTTTTCAGATCATCAGCAAGCACCATATACTGAGTTTTCATCACTCCTTAAGTGAGAATGAAGCAGACTCTACACTGCTATTTAACTTTCCATTATTGTTGAGCATTTGCTTACTGATTTTTCTTTTTTACTCATTTATGTGCCAGCATTTACATACATTGTGTTATTTTGTAAATTAAATATGCTTTTGCACACATTCAAGACTCTGCCTTGTAGCAAATTTACAAAATATTCATGCATCAGAATACTTAGGAGGCCATATAAATTTAGCTAACCACCTACAAATTAACTGATGAACACTTAGTTTAGCACTATCTGGGGCCAAAGGTATACTAAATATATTGACTATGACTATGGCTAGAAGCAATATATCATAGCACCATTTACTCTACAGAAACTATTCCAACACTAGTTAAAAATCACTCTTTGTAGGTTAATTATAAATATTAATTTCCAAAATATGTACAGTAGGTTTACATATATGTATGGATCTTAGTTTTGATAAAATTTGGATGACTAGTTTATAGTTGTCATGTCCAGCTTCACTGTTTGATCAGGTTTGCTCCTCAGTGTGTCTTTGTCTTATATTTAAGAGAAATCTCAGGGTAACATACTTTAAAAAAAGTGGAAATTAGATGGTTAGCACTCTAACAGTGATGGGAATGTCTGCTGCGACAGGGAGTGGATCCTATTAGGTGACTGGAATAAAAAAAATACATTTGTTTTGCTATGATTCTGTACACCTTTCTTTCAAATACCAAAACACTCTTGAATATGGTTCTAAAAAAGAAAATCAACTCCCTTAATTTCTATCTTCCATGGTATAAATAGAACTAATTGCTATCTACTTCTAAATATTTTCTTTGTTGTGTTAGCCCAAATTCTATTAAAACCAAAACAAATCATTTCAGCTGGTCCTAGATGAGTATTTACAGAGGTATCCAAATATATGTGTGTGCACATGTACATATGTGTGGATTTTTCTTTTCATTTTTGTTTTTTCTATTTTTTCATTCATGCAGACATGCACACACATGCACAGTCATGCACATCAAAAGCTGATGCAACAACAGAACATTGGTGACATTTGTTACATGTTGCATCAGTTTAACATAACCATGAATATATTTGTTCTTCAGCACAAGTTATGATTTACATGATCTTCATACTGAACTTTTTGGCTGTTGAAGATTCACCGGATAATATTCCAGGTTCTGAAATATAAATGACCTCTTACAAGACAAACTGATTCTGTTTAAAGTAACTTTCTTTAGAAATTGAAATCTCCAGAGAATGAAGAGTACCTAAGATTTGCAAAAGCACAAAAACAGATCATGAACACCACAACATGACAGGATGACTGAGGCTGCAAGGCAGCTCTGGAGATACCTGGTTCAACTTTCTCAAGCAGGGCTACCTAGAGCAGGTTGATCAAGGGGCCCTTCAGATGTTTTTTGGGTTTTTTTTTGAGTCTTCACAACTTCTCTGGGCAACCATTTCCTGTGTTTCACTCCTCTCAGCATAAAAAGAAGTTGCTTTTTAAATAGAATTTCCTGTAGCTCTGTTTGTGCCTATTCCCTGTTGACTTGTAGCTGGGTATCACTGAAAAGAATCTGGCTCTATCATGACTGAAATTAGTTCAGTTTAAACTGCTGAAAGACTGCCCAGCAGCCTCTATTAGCCAGCAGCATCATTAAATAAGAGATCACTATAAAGCCACAGAGTTACTGCTTCTGGAAAGAAACATCTTACACAAGTGTGACATTTTCACTGACTAGATGAATTGTATATGAGCCTCTAGACAAATGCTTTGTTCAGTAATAAAGTAGCATCTGTCCAAATATATTTTGGGATATCATAGCTGTGACAGCTGACGTCCGTAAAGCAAAACTGCCTAGATTATCTACACAATGCCACAAACTCCCCACCTAGACATCCCCACCCCTTCCTAGCTAAAGAGTTGAGCTGCAAATTACTGTTTATTTTCCTGAGGCCTCAGTGAGGATGTTCAGATACTCCTCACCTCAGTGAATTCCTTCTTCATCACCTTGATCCTCTTGCTAGAATTATTTGGACATCTGTTATGGCAATACCAGCAGGGAGTGAAGGATGAGGCCTACTGTGACATTCCCAGGTTGTAGGAGCATAAAATGGCTGAGTCATTTCAACATTATTTATAAAATAAATATTCTTTTCCTACATTGTGCAGAAATGAACGCTGAAGAAAACCTGAAAGAATAATTCAAACTTATATGATACCAACCGGGTAAACCCAGTTGACATGTGCCTGACATCCGTTTTATCTACTCTGTAGTTTTCCTTACTGTTCTTTGTAACCATTTGTTTGATTGTATGAGGTCACCAGCTATGAGATGTGAACCTAAAATTACTTTATGAAGTTCAGCTAGTGCCAAATAAATGCTGATGAAGTCTGGAGAAGGTGCTAATGTCAGGCACTCAAACTGGTTCTGCATTGCTGGAAGAACTTACTACCAAGTCAGACTGTCTGCACACATCTGTCCTCAGGACAATATTATTAGGAAAAGCTAAAACCAGTGCAAACTACAGGTTTCATCTGATTTTGTCCAACAGAGGGAAAAGGAGATCAGCTGCACCACCGAGGGCTTTAGGAGTTATTTGGAAGGGGGAGGCCCTTTTTTAGATGGTGGTAAGTTGGCCATCTTGATGAAATTTAACAGCAATGGTAAATCATGTTTTGGACATTCATTTTTCTCCCCTGTACTTCAGGAGGCACCAATATTTTTGAATGATATTTTAGTATTTACAGTTTTGATTATTTACAGTTTTGATTATTCAGAACTCCTATCATCATTCATAGAGTAAGACATTTATCTCTCAATTTGGAAGAAGTCAAATATATTTGCAAAATTGTTCACCACCACTGCCAAAAAATTTTACTGTTTCATATTGGACATTGATGGTATGCACTGTCAAGGTATTGACGATACCAAATCTTTTGTGCTCTTTATCAGTAGCAAAGGGATTCCAGAGCTTTTGTCCTGTTGAAAGAAATTAATTTGGTGACTGTTGCAAAATTTAAATGTAGTAAGTGTTTCTACAAAGAAATGCCCAATACTATTATGACTCTATATTTCTCTACATCTTACAAAAGGTAATCCATACAATATAAGTCAGAAAACCTTTCAGTGCTGCTAACATTTTCAGGTCAGTGATAAAATAGTAATAAAAATGTCTGCAGATTAAATAACAATCATCAAATATTAAAATTATCCTCTCATATATGGCAGCATAGTAAAACACAAACCTGTAATGAGTGCAATTTTTACTTCTGCTTGTCACTTGTGATGTTGCATAAAACTGAGGAGACACTGTGTGGGAGTATTAGATGCCTTCTGTGCGCACACTTATTTCTTCCCCTTTTCACAGGGGGAATTGCAGACACATGCCTGTTCTCTTTTCCATCCTCCAGAGTAATGTTTCTTTGGGGACCATATTTCACAGGGCCTATTTTGATCCTGTCTTCATGCTATGTTTATTGACACTGTCTGAGTGAGTAGGGCCAAAAGATGAGTCTAAGATAGTCACTGAAATCAGGAAGACGAGAAACGTATCTTTTAGATAGACTTTTCCATAATAAAAATTAATATAGCTCTCTGTATGATATTTTAAAATAAAGACATGAATGGATTTTGCTATATTTTGTTTGTTTTGCCATACTGTAGAATTAAAATACTAGCTAGAAATGCACTAAAATTTAACATTTCAAGATTTTAACAAAAAACTGCATGTAGACTAAATGTTAATGAATACGTCCATGACAGTTTGTGTTCTGTGGCATTTATGCTTTTACAGCCATACCCTTGATTCTAGCAAAGGTTTTCTGTTTAAAACAGTTGACATTTTAACAGTGTGACGGTTCAGAACTTGTAAATGTGAATACCTACTAGCCTTACCTTTGCTAGCATTGCACTGTACAAGAAAAAACTTCTGGGGTACCAATGGCCTATACACACGTTCTGTTTCTCCTACACTGCAACATTAGAATTGCTAAAAACAACTGGAATTCTGTCTGCAATTGTTCTTTTGAACCAGCTCCTTTTCTGAAAAGGATTCTTATAAAGTACTTCAACTGTATCTTGCTGCCATCTCAATAGTAATGCTGTTAAAATGTTTGTTTTAAAACAGATTCAGTCTCAGCCTTTTAAATGGATCACTTCATGTAACACCATGCTTTTCTCTTCTGTTCTTTGGGAACCTTTCCTTCACTGACTCTGCAAATCCCACTCCATTTTCTAAGTTTATATATATTTTAAAAGTTACTCTCATCTCATGAACATCTATTATCAGTGCCCACGGTTCACCTCACATCAAACAATCAACTGCCCCTACACAAGGTTCTGTCCTGTCACTGCTGGGGACGTAGTGCAGATGTACAGAGGTAGGATACACCAAATGGTCACATCTGTAGCTGCTTTAATCAGCCAAAGCATCTTGGCTGTAAGGGACATATGTCATTTTACACTGGCTAGGGATTTACTTTGGAATGAAGCCTAGTTTGAGTTTTCCTTTAAAGTGGGCTCTTTATTCCTCCACAATATGTATAACTGTCTCACTGCCAGATAATTAATATGTATTTAAAGTGACTAGGATAATTAGATAATTACTTTCCTGTAAAGATTTTTCTTTTTCATCAGATAATTTGTTAGTTTACAGACAGATGCGTAGCTTTTAAGTTTCTTTCTCCTTAGTTTTTCTACATCATGTGATGCAGTGTCATAAACAGATATTTGACCTAGCTGTGAGCAAGGTTTCTTGGGTGCTAGCAGAAGCATGACCATATTCCGATGCATGATCTGAGCCTCCTTTGAGTGGAAAATTAGGCCCCTGGGATTATTCCACTAAATTGCCAATATGGCTCCCAGGACTATGGCTAGTTACTGCACAGCATTGTTCTACTCTTGACCTATGTTCAGAGCAGGAACCTCAAAATTTTGAGAAGCATCTACTTCTCTTTGAATATCTTGGGGTCAGTAAGAGAAACTTAAGTCGCTGAAGCTTTAGATTTGTGGTAATAATAAACAAATCTTTCAAAAAATAGAAAGGTCTGTTACAGTCTTTTTTTCCCTCTTTTGTGTCACAGCAGTAGTGGCTCTATTGCTGGTTAAATTTCAGACTGGCATTAATTTAATACAACAATTTATAGTGCACATCTGGTCTCTTTTCTGTCTGTCACAGACTGTCAGTCACAGACCATTCTGACCCAAGAGCTTTGCCCTGGTGGGTGGTTAACAAGTATGAGAAAAAGTAAAGCATACCATCTGCCTCCTTTTGTGTTTGCCCATAATTTATTTTCAAGTTATTTATTCACCAAGCAGGGCCAAGAGCTTCAGTGTGGTCAAAAATATATAGGAAGATAGATCTGATGGCACAACTTCCCTAAACACAGTTTTATAAACTGCAGAGTAGTCTTGACACAGCAGGCAGCCTGGTCTGGATGAAAATATTGTATCACTGCTTTCAGTCTGGCTGGGAATCTACTTGGAGATTATTTTGAACAACTTTGTGCCATTATGAAAGTGGAAGGGGAATGAAGTAGAATTCTGCAAGGGTTGCTCTGACCCTGCTGCTATTCAGTGATTTTTTTATCGGCCAAATGCTACTAGAAGGTGCAAAGAACCAGAAATATTCTACTGGTGTGAGGTTTTGAAATCATACGTTGTGGAGAAACAGTGTGGAAAAGATAAATTTGCATTTGACATGGGCAAATGTTAAGCCCTATTTTGGCAGGAATACACAGCTGGCAGCTGCAGGATGCAGTGTTGGCACTATGGCTGCCTATGGGTTCAGAGGTGTCTGGACCGTAAATTGAATGTTACACCTTACTGCCATCTTACAAGGCAAATATCATCCGGGAAAACAGAATGAAGAATAATTTGAGATCAATGGTGATATAACCTTTTCCTATGCAAAATGAGTAACATACTAGTATAGAGTCAGTTACTTCACCCTGAGGGAGACTTGGGTCACCTGAAACTTTACAGTAGGGCAAAACTCCTAGGCATGCAGAAAATATTTCCTACAAAAAGACGTGTAGATTCAAGACTGTTTAGACTGAAGAAGAAACAGTGGAGGAGGTGTATGTGAAAGGAGTCTCAACTTTGTAAGAGAAATAGTAGAATTTCATTGAATGAAGATTCAGACCAGGTGTTAGGGAAAACTTCTAAGCTAGATGTGCAGTCAACCTCTGTACAGACTCTTTGGGTAGAGTAATGAGGTTTTATCTCTGTAAGTCTTCATAGCTATGGTAGACAAGTAAGTGCTGGGATATGGTGGTGTGGTTGATCTTACCTTTTCTGTATTAATGAACAAATAAAATATTTTAGGATCCTTCTAGCTTAATGTTGCTGGGTCTTGACAGCAAACTAGCATTCTCATGCAATTCAAAAATGGCTCCTTTATGTTTAACAGAATAAACATAAAGGCATAGAAAGCTATATTAACATTTTTGTCCTTTGCTTTTACTCTGTTGACTACCGCTAAGCTACTAGTTTACTAAAATATAATTCTACTGTTACTAAATTGTACTGCATCAGATTGTAAACATCTTACAATCCTGGCACTTGCCATTAGCTCACTATATTTATGTTCATCATGACTGGTAAGACAGTTATTCTTCCTGAAAAACTAAGGCTGAGAAGACCATGATTTAAAATAAAACACAGCAGAGTAGTCTTAGTAGTAAATTTTAGATGCTTAAAAATTACAAAAGAGAACTGCTGATCCTTTTATGAGTTTGGAAGAAAGGCTAAGATGCATACATTGATTCAGTGAGCATTTTCCAGTAAGAGAATAATCATAATAAAATAATACAAATTTATAATCTGGCTATCAATGAAACATAAAGCTATATATAAAGATTAATTATCCACACTCAGTAATTTAGTATTTATCAAAAATATGGCATTATTTTATTCTACCTGGAAATTTTGAAAATGTCTAGATACTATGAATGTTACAATTTTTTTAGATGCTTCCTCTCCCTGTTATGAGGGCAATGACTCTGCAACTTTTGCTGAAATTTGCCCTGATACTTACATGAATAATTCCCTTACAGGGAGTGAGCTATGCCTTTTGCGACTGAGAGAGGTCATAACTATTCAATTATGCAGTTGAAATACCTCCTCAATAGCTTGGGAAGGCACACCAGCCCCAGAACAGCCAACTTTATTAAATCAGTCTTTATGTATTTGTGTGGGCGCATAAAATAGTGCTCTGGTGTACAGTGTGGAATGTAAATTTCAACAATAAGCTAGAGAATTTATAAGATATTTACATTTCTCAAAATAGATGTTTGACTTGGAAATCTCTTCATGTTATNAATCAGTCTTTATGTATTTGTGTGGGCGCATAAAATAGTGCTCTGGTGTACAGTGTGGAATGTAAATTTCAACAATAAGCTAGAGAATTTATAAGATATTTACATTTCTCAAAATAGATGTTTGACTTGGAAATCTCTTCATGTTATGGAATAATTGTCATGCTACACATGCTATACAATTATACATAACTGTATTCTATATAGAGAGCATTTCTTACAGACATCACACTTTATATAGTCAGTTTTATGTTCAGAAGGGACTGTATGTTTCTATGGAGGGAGGGCCATTTTTGAAACATTTTTAAAATTTATTTATCAAGACTTAATGTGTTGTTATTTTGTCATATATTTCATTCCACTTTGGAGTGAAAACCCCAAATACTGAAGCTCTTCTAGAAACTAATTTTTTGCAATTATTGAAATGAAACAATTCAGATTACTAAATTATATTTGTTTACTCTATTTCACTTATTTATAATTGGATTTCAAAAGTTTTGCTTATGACCTCTTTCCTCTCCCCAGATTCTCTTCAAAGTGCACGGCTCCTTGAGATTAGCTCAGTTGGTTAGAGTCTCATGTTAATAACACCACAGTTGTGGGTTTGATCCCTGTATGGACCATTCACTTAAAAGCTGGACTCAGTAATGCTTGTCAGTCCCTTCCAACTCAGAATATTCTGTGATATCTGTGAAAAGCTCAGGCTAATGCTCCCAGTGGCACAATGTGTGGATGGATCTTTAGGAACAAGATATACTAAACTGAGTCATAGAATCATAGAATCGATTGGGT
>VZRE01002642.1:89285-129893 GCA_013396775.1 Cephalopterus ornatus | reverse complement strand
GGGAGCACCTCCGCGACCATCCAGTTCAGCCTCTCACCGATCGCCAGCTTCTTACTAGGCCAGAGCGCTGAGTGCCACGTCCGGTCTTACCTTTAATACCTCCAGGGATGGGGACTCCCCCACCTCTCTGGGCAGCCCCTTCATGTCTAATCACCCTTTCTGTGAAGAAATTGTACCTAATGTCCAACCTAAGCCTCCCCTAGTGCAGCTTAAGATTGTGCCCACTTGTCTTACTCATAGNTCCTGTCCCTTGTTCCCTGGGAACAGAGCCAACCCCCCCGCGGCTCCCCCCTCCTGTCAGGGAGTTGCAGAGCCACAAGGTCCCCCCTGAGCCTCCTTTTCTCCAGGCTGAGCCCCCCCAGCTCCCTCAGCTGCTCCTGCTGCTCCAGCCCCTTCCCAGCTCCCTTCCCTTCCCTGCACACGCTCCAGCTGCTCAGTGTCTTTCCTGAGCTGAGGGGCCCAGAACCCGACACAGCGCCCGAGGAGGGGCCTCGGCAGTGCCCGCGCAGGGGACAGGCCGTGCCCCAGGCCTGCTGCACACACTGCTCTGGTGCGGCCCAGGTGCCGCTGGCCTTGGCCGCCTGGGCACACTCTAGCTCACTGCAATGAATGGGCTATTCTGACATTCAGTGTGGTCTAGCAAAGGAAAAAGGGAAACTTAAGTAAAGGTAAAATAGGAAATGATGAGGAACAAGAATGAACAAGGTGAACTGATTCACCAGCAAGCCAGAAAGGTTTCTGAAAAGTCAAGTATAAAAATTGCTGCAGCCCATGGCCAGGTTAGCCAAGATCCACACACTAATCCACACAATAGCCTTGGCAGCATTACACTGATAATATTGTTGCAGGGTTGAATTAGTGCTGAACAATATTCCGGTATGCTGGGCACAAACATATTGATATTAATTGTCAAGCATGTATATATTCTTTTCTTCCTTCAAGAAAAACATTTGCCACAGTTAGTTAAAAGAAATTTTCTATGTGTCTCCTATCTGGGGGTGTGTGAGCACCAGCAGTGTGGAACCCTTCCTAGTGTCTGTGTGCGTGTGCCTGTGCCTGGTTTTTGGGACCTGGCCAGGGCGGATGGAGCAGGCACTGGAATGGCTGTAGGCTCCTTTTCAGTGCTGCCGTGTTGCCTGACAGAGGTTTGGATAACTTTTCCCCACCCTCTCCATCACCTTCACCATTACACACTTCACTAGGAGGATCCCCATACATACTTCAGAGGCAGTGAGAACCCACACTTGTGGTTCTCCTGTCTGAGGACTGCATGTGAATTTACATATTTTGACATTTAAAGATCATGCACTAGTCATGTAACACAAGCGCACCTTGCACGCAATCCCTCAGCCTCAGAGCCTGCTCCCATAGGTGATAGAAGACCAAAAAAGAAGCTCCTCTGGAGTGTAAGCTACAACACTTCAAGCTCTGACCGCATGTATGTATCCTGTGAAGATGGCTTTAGAATGTTCTATTTGTTTGTTTCTATGATTTTAAATGGTCCAGAGGTGGTGCTTCCCACTGATCGTGGCTGAAATCTGTGTGTCATTTAGACAGGGATAAAAGCTGTGCACTAAACCCCTAAACACTTATGGAGTGTACACAGCTACACATGCTCACACCCAGCAGTGAATGTACAGGTGTATAGAGACATATATTAATAGGTGTATATGTGCATTTAAAATTTTGAAAGTCCCTAAAGTTAACATTAAAAATACAATTTTTTTTAAAGAAAGCTGCAGGAATATTAAAGGAAGTCAGTTTATTGGTATCTAGCATGCATGGGTTCAGATATCTCAGCCTTTAATAACATTAGGTGATTAGTGGTAAAGACTAAAGCTAGCGTGAGGGCGCCATGTGATCCAACAGGTAGGTATCTACCCAAGTGTCAGGAGTCCAGATTAAAACTGTTTGTGGGGAAGGCAGTAGGAAAAGTTCAGGGGAGTTGTCTTTTAACTTCAGTCTTACCCCTCAGTTGGTATTTATCTGCATTATGGCCTTCCACAAATTGTTTTTCCTTCTTTTAACTTTGTCTTTTTTTTTCTCTCCTATCTATCACCTGCCTTATCTGCAGATACAGAGAACTCTTGAGGGCTCTGCCTGCCTTTTTTTGTGTGTTGAGTACCGAGACCTAAATTTTGATCAGGTCATGTGATACTGTCTTAGCAATAGCAGCATCCTGGCACAATAATGGTCAAGTGATAAGCAGTTATCAGCTGGGTCTTTTCAAATTTGAACAGAAATGTAGGGATTACTAAACACTGGGTATTTTAACAGTGCATTCCCTTTCAGATGACTCTTATACAAAATCCTGCTTTAACATCTTAAATTTTAAAATAAATAGCAATATCAGAAATTCCTTTCCTTCACTGTAAACTGTACATCTTCCATTTTGTGAAACTACTGTTGCTAGACAGTAAGACATTTACCCAAATTCTTCTTGTTTTTAAAACTCCTCTAAATTACCCCAAATGTTATCAAACTGCACTGAAATGCAATGGCAATTTGAATTTCAAGTCCCTTTGAATTTCAAGCTGTAAGACAATGACTGCAAGACCTGGAAGACAAAATCGAGGTTACGGACTGCTGGAGAGAAGAAGGGCACAGGAAAGGGCAAATGAGTTATTTGAATGTCTAAGTAGGATTTTTGCATTTATAAAGGCCATTAACGATTCAGAGAACCACAAATAGTAGCTGCAGTATTTAGCTTCAGGCTCTTCTTAAAGTCTCATGTGACAAAGAGCATAGAAATTTTCTCTCTCCTGACCCTAACAAAATTATTCTTTTTTGTCTTATCCAAAAACTAATGAAAAAAATTTGTATGACCAAAACCTGAGAAGGAATGGAAACTGTTACACACATCACAACACATTGAAAGTGCAAGAAATGAACAAATGTTACGAAATCTCATCGGTTGTTGTTAGCCTGATCCTGCCCCTTTCAAGTCAGTGGCAAAACCCATCAAATGTCAGTGGGAGCAGCGTTTTATTTCACTGAGAGATGTTAAAATTTGGGATGTACATTTGTACTATCTTTAGCATTTGTGCTCTTCTTCATGATGGGCACCTTTATTTTACCCATAGATCTTGTGCTGCACCTGGTTGTGGTGTTTGAATGGGAGTAGTTCCTCTAGTTAGTGTCATTGTGCACACCTGAAGGGTTCCGTCAATAACTGAGGGCAATGACAGCATTCTGGAGAAATGGAGACTGCTGCTTCGCCAGGGTGGTCTGAGATGGTCTGTTGATAGATGAGCTCTTGCCAGTCCCTTCTGGGCTCTCTAAGCCTCTGTGTGGTTTTCATCTGTATGACTTTGCTGTTCTTATTTACACCGTTGTTCTCAGCTTTGCTCTCTGCTGTATTTTGAACCATTTGTGATTTAGAGGCAGAGAGAAGTATGAGCAAGATCTGAGCAGCAAATCCCATTTGGGATTGTAGTATGTTCTTGATGCTGAAGAAGTATGGATTTGAAAGTCATCATAAGGCAACTACCATGTTTTGGCAGTAGGGATGAATTACTGCTGCAGGAACAACACTTTTAGGGAAGGCACAAAGAAGACCTGGGTTTGGGCCATAGTTTAAAAGCCAGGAAATCAATCCTGGCTTTAGGATAAATAAGTCAGGTTGGTCTGTCTTTTCTTTCTCAGTTTGAACATGAAACAGTTTGTAAACTGTTGCTGTTTAGCTAATACACTGGAATGCAGTGAAATTTGAAGACATGCAACATTTCTTCAATTTGATTTATAAATAGATTATGGCATTTTCAGCATTCCAGTCTTATGATCAAGTGGAATCCAGATCAGGTTTCATTTAACCTAGTTGAGAGAGAAATGTGAATGGTTTCAGATAGCTCATGTGGAGTTCAGAAGCATATTCTCTCATATATTTCAAACTCATATTGAGTAAAGACTGATATCAATAGTGGAGAAAATGCTCATCTCTCTTGGACTTTGTGTGTCTGAAATATTTCTGTTTGGCATGGGTGTATTTTAATGGACATTTCAGTAGTTCATTGCTGGATTACCTGGAATCTAGGTTGCTTGTTTACTTGAATAACTCTTCTTTGAACAGTAAGTAATCACTTTACTTCATATATAAACCATTATTCAGACTTTTTACTAGCTGTATCAATTATCTCTCAGTGTTAAAAGAATGAATAATGGCAGGGCATTTGGTTTTAATATGTTGTCTAAGCAAAAAGGGAATGTACACACATTTCAGAGAGCTTGTCAGATACTATAAATAACCCATGGCACAACTTGATCTATAGTTATAGATTGGTTTGCAGGACTGAGTTCTAAAGTGTAGGGCCGTATGTAATACTTGTGGCATAAGAGTAAGAGGAAGCACGGAGTGGAAAGATGGTCTGTTTTTAAGATGAGAGAGCAGTCACGGAGTAGACATGAAAGCCATTGCAACTCTATAATAATAATTTTTAGATGTCTATTTAAATAGACTTTCCAGGGAGTCCTGATTGTTTGGAATGGTGGTGTGTGTGCTCTCTAAGTAGCTGAGACAACATCCACTTGGTTCAAGTATGTGAGATCCTCAGGTTCAAAGGTACCTGTACCTGTGCCCCTCACGTTTCACTTTCCACAAGCGCAGTGCCCCTTCTTCCCCTTTTACTGGCAAAGCAGAGATCAGGGCTGAATAATTAAAGGGGTGGGGAACTGGTACATGTTTAGGTTCTGAGTAATTTTTGACAGATCAATTGCTACCACATCATGTGGGATGTGGGACAGCAATCAGCCAAAATTGGTTCCCTGGCCTTTTTTGCATAAATGTGCTACATAAAACTTACAGTCTGCAATAGCTGCAACTTTTTTACAAAAGCACAAATACGAGTTTTGTAGTGGATAGTGGATTGATGGGTTCTCTGTCTCCATATGGAAGCTGTATGCAAAATATATACAAAAAAGTAATACTTCTGTGGTTAACTTCTGCTTTTCTCATCTGATTGTACAGCTGCTATCAAAGCCTGTGACTGCACCTACTGGAACACTCATGCTGTCAGACACTAAAATGATGTAGTGGATATAAACCTAAATTCTGTTCACGTAAGTCTCAATTTCTCTGCTGTTAATTTTGTCTTAAAATTTACATAGACAATTCTGCTGAAATCCACTGAAGTAGAATTGTCAGTGAAATGGAGAGATTGCTCAGCAAAACTGAAAGTGTTGAGGGTAGACAAGCAATAGTTGTTTATGATGATCTGCATTTTCCATTGTTATTATTTTCTAATGGAACACTTCCATTATAAACATGATTAAAAAAACAGGCACAATTTGTTGTTCTTCATTAATGCTGAAGAAGTGATCTTGGTGTATATCCAGCTATACAAATTCAAACCACTTTCAGAGGTCTGTTGGGATCCTGAGTAAAATGGGAAAACAGAACATTTGGGGAAATGAATATTCGGGTGCTCGTCATAGTAAACTGATGGAAGTGATACAAACTTACTTCTGGGTTAAATGAAAAATAGCACAATACTTAAAAAACACTATTAGGATTCCCATAATAATTACAGGTTTCATGGCAAGCCCCAACAGATTCTGCATGAGGAGTTTGATCAGTGGAATTGTCCTGTAGGTGTTAAATAGTGTGGGAACTCTTTAGTAACGCATTGCAAAGCAGTGATATACTCAGCATTGTCATTTGGAGGAGGATTTTTTTGCTAAGTTGCACTAGAAATAAGTCACTCTGTATGGATAATAACGAGCTTGTAAATTCTGCAAGTTAAGATCATAGGGATTTTCTCTTCAGGGGCTTGTATTCCATTAAGGATCTGAAAGTCATTAAAGGCTCTTAACATGGAGTGGTCTCCAAGAAGAAGAGATGTGATCTCTGTGGGGACTAGTCAGGATGTAGACTCCCTCTGAAAGAAGCAGAGGGGGGTGTTTTTCCAGCCACAGCCCTGCTCTCGTTGACGTTTGACTGAATGTGATGGCACCTGACGGGAGCTCGTTGATGGGCTGTGCAGCATTAGCATGGCTCTACGGAACCATGGCGTTGGCAGCGGCCAGTCGGGTGTGAAGGGTGTGCACGACATGCAGTACATACAAACCATGTGCAGGGACAGTGGAACTGGGGTTTGGCTTCATCCCAGGAGAAATGTGGTGGTAGTGTCACTGTTAGTGGCACTGGCCTGTGCAGGGCACACCTGTGTCCCGTGTGCCAGTGCTGCAGCCGAGCAGACATCCCTGTGCCGTCAGGAGAGAGGCCTGGAAGGACAGATGGGCAGTGGCGTCAGAGGGAGGAGGTCGGTGTGACTGCGCTGTCTCCAGCACAAGGCGTGCAATGCTCGGGCAACACCAAGGCTTCTTGAGCTCTGGGGCCAGGTTGTACTTGGGGACAATGGGGGGTTGGCCCCTTCTTGACACACCTGCCCTGCTGTTACTGCCACTTCTGCTCTTCCTTTTCTCTGTGATGCAGAAAAAACCCAATTTCTGTCAGCTATTGCTATTCCTGCAGAAGTAGTTGTGGATCTCAGGAGTTCAATCAAAGAGCAAGCACAAACACTCTCTGGCACAGCGTTGTTGAAAAGTATCTCATAAAACCCTAGGATTTCACCTTTACGCTATCAGAACTGGACCCTAAATTAGTTCTTTCTGTTTCCCCACTCATTAGCACTTAGAGATGTTCTAAAACAGATTTATATTTAAAGTGCTGGTCAGAGAAGTGGTAACTGGCTTTCTTTTGTAGCTGGTGTTACACAACAGGAGCATGTGAGTCCATTTGACACTGGCTTTCATGATCATCAGCAAGTACATTACACAAGAGAACGGAGAAAATATTTTGTCAGAAAGAACTATCTGTTCCTCACTTATGAGAGTCACCCCAGTAAGAAAAGCGTGGAG
The DNA here is from genome assembly GCA_013396775.1 of Cephalopterus ornatus. Classification (NCBI taxonomy): domain Eukaryota; kingdom Metazoa; phylum Chordata; class Aves; order Passeriformes; family Cotingidae; genus Cephalopterus; species Cephalopterus ornatus. The sequence continues at coordinate 123,038 of VZRE01002642.1, read as the reverse complement.
CTCGTTAGTGTCAGACCAAGATGTTGCAGTGCACAAAGGCAGACATCTTCTTTCACTTGACTCTAACAAGCAACTCTTGTTTCCCCTTCTGCTTGGCAAGGTTTTATTTAATCATGCAGTGAGTCTCAGGTACAGCTGTTAATTCTATATCCTATTTATATCAATGGAATTTACCTTACATTAATGGTTTCAAAAAGTAAATAGCAATGTGCTGAGAACATGGAAAACAAACAGTCTTTCTGGCTTGCCAAACCTCCATCACTGAGCGTATTTTTCCTTAGTGGTTGCCATGCTGTAGTAAACAAAGTTAAGGGCTAGACCATTTTATTAGTAACAATTCTGTATTGATGCATAACACAATAAGTTGCTGTCCTTCCTTTTCCAAAGAGGAAGTTGCTGTTTTGCTGTAGTATGACATGCAAAGCCATAAAAAGGAAACAGATTTTGGTTAGGAAAAAATGTATTGATGTTACAAAAAAGTATCATAGAATCATAGAATCATAGAATCAGCTGGGTTGGAAAGGACCTCTGAGATCATCAAGTCCAACCCTCAATCCACTACCACCGTGGTTACTAGACCATGGCATGGAGTGCCACATCTAGTCTCATCTTAAAAACCTCCAAGGACGGAGAGTAGTTCTGCAACATCCAAAAGTGCAATTCTTACATGGTTGTTTAGTTAGTGATACAATTAGAACCACACTGTGACTTCTTTATTTGTGGATAAATTTACTGAACAGTGCAAATATCATGTGGAATTAAGACATGATGCTGTATTGCTCTCTCCTAAAAACGTATAGAGTTCAGAAACTGAAATTGCACTGGCAGGCATACATGAGATGCAGGAATCAAGCTTGAAATCCTTGTTTAAGCAGAATTCCCACCAAAATGCAGTTTGGAAATAAGTGTCAGCAAACACTTATCAAGTTTGAGCAATGTCTGTTGCCATGAAGAAGCTGTTTCCACTCCAGGATGCATAGGTTCATGGGTTTTCTGTCATTAAAATGCCAGTCAAGTGCAGACATTGCCAATGATTTAACTTAAACCTGAACTGGGAACAAAGCCTATGGAATTCTCAAGCAGTTTCTTATTGGATCTGAGGTTAAGATGGACAAACAACCAGAGCATTCAAATATCACATGTGTGGTAACCTGCTGGAGCTGCAGTGGGATCATGGATTCTCATCCTATTCCCATGCTGTGGCATTGTGCTGCAGTCTGGTTCTGGCAGGGGATGGTGCAGGGAATAACTATCACTAAATCTGCCTCGAGTTGCAGGCATCAGGTTGTTGTGACTGGTTCTTTTAGTACTCGTCCAGATACTAGAAAAATGTGTCCAATGCATTTATATTAAAACAAAACATGGTTTGGAAAAATAATAGAAAATCCAGAAGTGAATCCCAGCCTCAAACTGCAATGAATTGCAAGAGTTCCTGTCACTTCTACATTGTGGTCACAAACCTCTGAAGAAAATCTGCATTTGTTTGAGACTGGGCCACCCTGACAAAATATTTGGGAATTATTGTGGAGTATATTATCCAATGTCTCCAAGGAGATTTGCTTTGGGAAAGTATATGGACTATTTCTCTCTGAATTAGTAAATCTTACGTTTGTCTATTCACCTCTTTTTGTTCACCTTTCCTCCCTTGTTCTTTAGAGACATTTGCAACTCACATAAATAAGCATGGATCCCTTGGGAATAGCTCTAAAGTGCTTTTGGAGTTGCTTTACCACTTGAATAACCCTGTTCCAGGTCAGCACAAATTTGACCTCTATTTTTCATTTGTTTTCTTTTTCAGTTTTTATATAATGTTTGAAAATAGAAAAAAAAAACATCTGCTCCACTAAAGTGTTAGACAAGGTTTGATTATCAAACATCACGAGTGGTGAGGACTTCCCTCCATGGACAATTGTGTTTGTCCTGGCAGATACTCACACTGCAGATAACTCACTCCAGCAGCACGTAGCAATGGATATTATGACTAATTCAGTCATAACTGTTAGCAGTTTTATTGTGGTCTCTCCAGTTCAGGAGGTTTTGGCGTTTATTCAGTATTAAGTCATACACAATTTTTAGATGGTGCAGTCATACAAAGAGAAGATCAGTTGAAGAAAAAGAGAAAAGAGGTTTTTTATGGTTTTCCTGGTCTTTCAGCTTTAGCCCTGTTGGTTGCATTATGGTGCCTGTACAAAAGCCACTTAGTTTCTCACCTTTTCCCCTCAGCAAGGCACTCAGAAGATTACAGATCTTACTGTGAATCAAGCACTGTCTAGATCAAAGATCTCATGGGTTTTTAAAGCTTCAGGGTATTTCTCCACCTAATTATCTCAGAGTTGTTTTTTTTCCTTCTCTTGTGGTGCCAATAACAAAGGGCAGAGCTGATAGGTGAGATCAGTACTGTCCTGTTCCCAGTGTTGTACAGGGGATCAAACACAATTCTGGAAGTTCTGCAGAGGCCCCCCAGGCCTCAGACTCAGTGGTGAGAATGTTTGCCTGTCACTTGTGTGACCCTGTTAGTGATGCTGATTGAATGCTGGCATGTGTGAACCAGTGCAGAACCAGCTGGGCACAAGATGTGAGCTGTAAGTGGAATTTTGCTGAAGGAAAGGATGCAGACTCTGAGAAAATGTCACTGTCCGAGGGGGTGGCCCTTGTGCTGTGCCAGCAGTGCCAGGGGATGGTGGCTCCTGCTCTCCTCCACCTGGCTGAGAGGGGCTATGGCAACAGCTCCCTGCAAGGAGACACACAGGGCCTAGTTCATGGTCTGATAGTGACACTGTGTCTGTGGGCCAATAGTGACACCGTGTCTCAGTGAGTTGGAGGTGGCACTCATGGTGAGCCTGCCCAGTCACAGCCCGCTCCAGTTGGCAGGGGATCACATCAGTGAGGTCTTTGGGAGGACACTTAGGTCAGAACATGCTGGAGGAGGAGAGATGATTTGAAGGTATGGTGCTGAAACACAGAACAATGCAGTGGAACTGTAGTTTTATTCTGTGTAGACCAATATCATGGTTAACCTATGCAAATATTTCCATGTTTACTCACATGGTAAAAGACTTTTATAGTGGTAAGAATCATCCATAGCAGTGTCACTGCAGGCTTTAACACTTCGGTGTTCTTCAGGAGGACAATGAGGGAACGGAGAGGCCACCTTGTGAGGGGAACTACATGGTGAAAGAGGGCACTGTGAGGGCCCTTTCCTGCAGCTGCTGAAGCCCTCTTTTCTCTCATAACAGAATTTCTTTTTAAAAAAGACCTGTGAAAGGTGAAGAAGATTTAATGCCTAGTCCTTCAATGCCTGGGTTGGTTGAAGCAAGGGGAATGGCCCTAAGAAGTGGGTCTAGTGCTCTTGTACAGTGGGTTACAAATGGCACCAGGAATGAGGAAATGTGCCTAATCCTTGTATGTACGCTAATTAATTCAATGGTATCAAGTGAGTTTCTTCATCTCATTACATCACCGCTACTCCATTTTTGAAATCAGGTTGATGACTGTCCAGCATTGTTCATTGTTTGAGATCTGCAGTTATAGAATCCCAGCAGCATAGGCAGGGTCAGGATGACAGATGCCTCGTGCACAGTTTGGGGATCCTGGCTGTGGCAGGAGCTGTGTGCTGTGCATGGGTTTCCAATACCCCACAGCAGGTGCCAAGTAAGCGCTGTAGATTATGAAATAACTAATACTCCAAATTAAAAACTGTGGAAAGATTTATCAAGTTCACCACAAAACCTCTCCCAAGACTTCCTTAATTCCTTGTTTGGGGAACATTTTAAAATCATCACTGTCATCATTATTTTTATGTTGTTAATTCCCAGAGCCCTATTCAAATTTTATGCATCAAGAAGAATAATTGTGTTATCCAAGTAGGCCTTCAGAAATGGACTTCTTTGTTTGTTACTCAATAGCTGAAGTAATTTGTGGGTGTTTGGGTCAATACAAAAAACTGGTTATCATGTATTCAGTACTGTCTCATCTAGGTACTGTGTAACAGTGAGTCAAGATGTGCAAGATGGATATTGCCAAGTAAATAGCATTTAAAGGTATGCTTTACCTATACCAATTCTGAGCAGTTCTATCCTTAATGGAAACCTCTGTATGATACAATGTTTGTTTCCTTGACACAGGACATGCCTTTATAACCATAACTGTGTTTTGCACACAAATGTATGCCTCTAAAATTGTCTGATTCTGTCTGACAAACATATGAAACCTTTCAGAATGATATATGATTTATTTATACCTTGGATCAGACTAAATTTATAAGCCTTAGGGGTATAAGCTGTAGCTTTCATCCAAAGCTTAGCTTTATTTTCAGTTCTGTTGATGAATTTACTGTAGTGATTTCAAAGTCATAGGGCATGTTAGCTGGGTGGCTAAAATTTCTACAGAAAGGGGATTGTGTATTTACAAGGATAACAGTAATATTCAGACTGACATCAGTAAGGGTTATAAGAATAATTAAAAGAGTTAAGTTTAAGGATTAATACATGAGCACACAGAATAACAAGTGAGGAGAGGGAAAATGCATTTCCTCTGTTATGCTATCCTCTCCCTCACTGACCGTCAGGGCTGGATGCCAGGTCAGATCCATCACTTTAAAGCAAAAAACCTCTTCTGCTCCCCTGCTAGGCAGACACCAAGTGAGGTTAGGCACTAAGATCTTGCAGTCCCTCACAAATGTGGTCTGGTTTCACTAGGGAGCATTTATGTGTTTTTGGTGGTACATACTGTGAGCTTGGCTGCTTCATGCTATGGGAAAAACTGTGCTTGTTCTCCTCTGCATTCTTACCTGGAGATTGTTTGCACCTCTTTGTTCCTTCCAGTTTGTCCTCCCAGGTAGCACAGACAAGCCCTCAGCCCCATCCTCCCAGAGCAGGAATGATGTGTCGTCACACCTTGTGGTGACTTTGTAATGTGGAGAAACTGGCATGGGGATAAGATCGCGCTTGTTCTGTTCTCTGACCTTAAGGAATGTAAACCCACTGACCTCATATATCTGCAGACGTTGCCAGATGCTCTTACTCACAGCACTTTATAATATTCAGCATTATACTTATCCCTTACACTGCATCGTGCTGTACAGAAACTAACAGCAAGTGGTCTTACGAGATGCCACCATTCCATGAAGAATAAAAGCAAACCCCTCAGGTAGGTTGACCCTGATATGAGAGAGTCCCTCATTCCCTTAGTGGGCCCATGAGAAGGGCCCTGGCCACTGCATTAGTTTCTGCAGACAGTGCCTCAGACAATAAAGTGTGACAATAAAGTGAGTCTCTAGAGCCCACCACCGGAATCCAGGTGAGCTGTGGGAAAATCCTCTTGACTGTCCAAGACATCAGTAACCTGCCTCCGTAGCTGCCTCCCTGCAGGCCTGGTAGCCCACATGAAAAGTGCCACATTATTTTCCTTTGGAATATATTCATTACTGCTGTGACTTCCACATGGAAATCTGCAGTCAACAGCCTCACGAGCGTGCAAACTGCATGTGCTCTCTTACTTGAAACCAGCCTTCTCCATGCCCTGGTGCAGTTCAGGTTGGCCCCAGAAGCAAAACTGTGACAGCCCAGTCAAACAGGGACTTGAAGAAGGTGGCATAGCCCTCTGTTCTGTTTGGGCAGGGAAGGGTTTTCTGAAGAGGATTCACCTCTGAGCAATGCATGGAAGGAACAGATTGTCCATACAAAATAACTGCAGTTACCTCCTAGGACAGTGAGAAGTTGGCACTAAACTCTAATCATATATCTTCCTTTTCCCCTATAAAATAGGGGGCTGGGGTAGCACACCTCTGTGCCCTTAGGGGATATGTCTGTGCTGGGCTATACACTACCTGGCTTTACTTTGATTTCAGAAGCTGTAGCAATATGGCTCCTGATTCACATCCATGTTAGGCTATAGTAGTGAGAAGAAACAAACACCTGTTCTTGTGTTTGACATTTTAAGTGCTTTTTAGCAATGTTGGATATCCAGACAAACCAACATTACTTTGAAAGCTACTGTGGAAAGTCACCAATGATAATATTGCTAGACACAATTATAAACATGTAAACCAAACAAAACTGGCGCTTTCTAAATATGCTTTTAAGGGTTGATCACTGCCTCTGCATCATGTGCATTCCAAAGGGCTCATGGATGTGCTACAAACAGTGAATTTGTAAATACATCAAAATTAAAAAATAGATCATAGTTACATGCAAAACTAACACTTCTCCTTTAAGAATGACTGGTTGAGGGCTGTATGTCCCCAGGAGCAGTTACCAGCTTCAGTGAGGATACTTGTGAGAGCAGAGGGACATGAAGTCAAGTCCAATTTTTGTGTGCTTGTTCTAGAATAGAACCTCCTTATAAAAGTGAGAAAAAAGCTCTTTATTCCTGCAAAACTTGTGGCATTATCCCCTGTCCTGAGGGTGAGGAGTCAATGCCAGAATCTTTGCACAGCTGCTGTCGAGGAGTGAGCATAAACCCTGGCACTGCTCAGTGCAAAACCCCCCGCCCCAGCACTCTTCCTCCAAAATGCAAAGGATTATTGCTAGAGGAATAAGTGCCCTTTCTTAGAAAGAGAGGAATAGAATTTAGGGGGAAAATTGCTGCAGCTGCTTGAAATGCATGAGACTGAGTTATCTTGGGAGCATGACAAAGGTCTGACAAAACCTGGCAGTTTTAATTAATGGCCTCTATTCAACTGTCAGAATCCAGTGGTTCTGCTGACAAGACAGAGCAATGACAGATCAGTCTCCACTGACATTCTGTGTAGATGCCTTTAAGGTAGTAAAATATATGTTTAAAAACATATACTTAGCCATGTGCATAAATTTTTAAGTCTTTCACAGGTGCCCAAATTTGTATCTCAATTACAGATTTCCTTGAGCGAGATATGCAATTTAAATCCCTAAAACAAGTCAAACCTGACACAAAAATGATTAATTATTGAACAAAAAGGCATCATCGTGACCATCTGTGGATAAAAAGAAGGGTGGAGTTTTACAATTGCAAGTACAAAATTCACATTTGTAAGGTCTAATGCATGTTTGTGGGGTTTTTTTTAATTAGCCAGAGGAATAATGGATTTTGGAATCACTAAAATGGCTTAACATGGCTTTGTGTGCTCTTGTTCTGGTTTGCAGTGACAAAGACTTCTGCAGGAGAAAAATGTGGAATCCCAGACTAAAATCTCCCATAATCTCCCATTGGAGAGGTAATGTCTTCAGCCTCACATGGAGCCAGGCCTGGCCTGGCTGGGAATGCCCCTGGAATGCAGCCGGCAGTGAGACTGAGTTGGCCCCTTTCATGCAGGTGCCAACAGGGATTGCTGCCGGGGCTTTCTGAGGGGGAGCTCAGCTGCTCAGAGCTCCCTTTGGTAAGAAAGCACAGTGTTTCCTGTGAGCCATATGCATGGTGTGTACAGAGGAGTGATTGTGTCTGACCAGACTAAACCCCACAGCTTACCATTGCCTCAGAGTTTGCAGGTGAGTTACGCTGGGCATGGTCCTGCCTGTGGTGCACCCGAGAGCAGGAGTGACGAGCTCTCAGTGGCCCCACAGTGCCCTTAGTGCAGCTGCCTTCTTGCTTTGGAGGAGGTTCTTGTTCAGAGAAGGTCCCCTGAAAGATGTCTTCTTTATAGGAGAAAAGAAAAGGTCCTCAGGCCATCCTGAGGATCCCTCATTTCAGGAGAGGCCTTAGAGCCTTTGGGAAACAGCCTTCACCTATCTTCTGCAGGCTGCGGAGGAAAGTTCAGGTGTGTCCCTGAGGGTGTGTGGAGAGATGTGTACTAACCCTGCTTGTGGGTAAACACAGCAGAGAGCACTTCCAGCTTGCAGGAGGTCAGGGCAGCACGGCAGGCTGAGGGCATGGAGCTGAGCATTCCCTCGCTGCAGGGAAGGTCTGGTCTCCATGGCTGGCACAGGGACCGGCACCACGCGTGACCTGCACCACAGCTGAGCATGTAGCCAGCGGCAGGCACACCCCTGGCAGCAAAGGGAAAGCAAGAAAGTGAACAGCGACAGAAACAGGCCTTCAGGTGGGTACTTCGTTCTCCATATCATCCCTGAGAGTGAATTCGTATGCCCTCAGCCGATCTCTTTTTGAGATCTGCAGAGCAAATCGGGTTTCCCTGCGCACACATCTGCCCTGCATGAACACCTCTTGTGCGGTTGCTGGACGATTTGAGAGCCTCTGAGCCTGTGGGAAAAAATAGGTGGGTCCGGTTCCCTAGTCATCATGTTCAGTATTACACATGCCATGATGATGAAGCACTGTAAATCATGAGTCTGCTCACATTCACTGATAAACCAGTCATGCAAAAGGCTCTTTGGAGTAGGATTTCAGCAAAAGGCATTTCACATCTGTCAGAAATAATTCAAGGGTGTGGAGTGACTCACTGGGAACTGCTTGAATAATCAAGACTTCATTTTCAGCAAGACAAAGCCATGAACTCTTGTCTGGCACATCAGTGGGGAACACATTCCCTTTGTTAAAGCCTATGTTCTAGGGACAGGTGCTAGCAAAAATACCAGAAGGACGGGTTTTTCTGATGGCTACAGAATGACCACTTTTAAAGTGCAGGTTTGTACACGGGTGTAAGACTGCAGAGCTCAGAGTAGGAAATAAAACTGAGACAGCAGGGAAGCCTTGTGCTGGTGTGTGGTCAGAAGAGTTTCTGCTGCAGTCAGGAGCATATATCTCAGGATGTGTCAGTTTTCTAAATCAAAGCAGCATTGCAGGGAGCCAGCAAAACAAATCCACAACCTCGAATCAGATGTGGGTTGGGATCAGTTCCAGAGAAAAGCCCTTTCCCACCACCAGGCCATCCTTCCCTTGGGAAGGCACATCTTCATTCTGATGACAATGGAATCTTCTCTGCCTAAACAGCCTCTGACTCCTGTGTGTTTCCATCTCTCTTCCTGGGCAGGTCTCCTAAATGAAGCTCTTTTGCACGGCACCTGAAGCGTAGCTGTTGGCAAAAACTTATTTACCACGATCAAGTTCTCTATCTATGCACCAGCCTGCATGTGCAGAAAGGGGACTGGAGGAAACTGAAGGTAATCTGTGAGACATCTTTCCACCCAGAGCCTGGGAACACCTTCTCTACTATACCAATCCACAAACTCTTCTTGAGATATGACTTCCTAGATCTTTTTTTCAGACCACAATATCATTTGAATTATTATGAGGTAACAGGTAAACGGCTCGTAAGTTTAGTTAATGGACAGTGTTATTTAAGAAGCAGATGATGCCGTGTAAACCTTAAAAATAAACTAAAATTAAACTTGATTAAACTAAAAATCAAGACATAAAATTTGAGAATAGAATAAAAAAATGGAAAATGAAACCAGCCTAACCTGAGGATTTTAATATTAAGCAAGGACTCAGATCTTTCCCTTGTCCTGGTAAGAAGCAAAGATGTGTGTCATAGATTAACTGTTTCTTTTGCCCTTGGCCAAGGCTAGGAAGTTGCCAACCACTGCTGGTTCCCATTCATTGTGTGGAAATGAGGAGCTGGATTTTTTCCCCCTAGACTGCAGAGCAAGCAACAACAGGAGTTGTGCTGGTCTGAGGGTTTATTTGCTGTGCTGTGTAAGAACAATGACGAGAGGAGGGAAAGGTGAGATCATTTTCTGTCTGGTCTGTGCCAGCTTCAGGGTCCAGGCACCCTCCAGGTTCAGGTGCTGGGACCCTCAGCTTGTTCTATCAGATCTCCCAGGTCCCTGCAGACAGAGCTGTCTCTGTCCCAGCAGATCTGAGAGTTGGAAATACCAGCAGCACTCAGAGACTGGAGAGCTGACAAATGTGAGAGATGGCAGGAAAAGCTTTATAAACTGAGCAGAGGCTGAGAAAAAACATGTGAGCTCTGGTCACAGGTCAGAGAACAGATGAAAGTGCAATAAGTGATGGACACCACTGGAGTTCTGAGTGTACTCAGGTCCAGAGGTTGTCACTGCAGATCAGGTATTTCCAGCAGTTTTTTGCCTTATGCAAGCTGTAAAATATTTCGCAAAAATACTGGTTAGGTGACAGGATAATCTGCTCTGAATCTGTTCTTGCAAGGACGGGGCTAAATGTGTCATGACCAAAGCTTACCAGTACTTCATACAACAACTGTGATCCCATGTGAATCAGACAGTGACCATGAGCTCCAAGAGCAGAATCCATGAAGAAAGCATGTCTTGGAGCAGGGTGAGGAATGCAGAGGCGTGTGCTGCAAGGTGTGGCAGGTATGTGTGAGCTGTTAATGATTGTGCTGAAGAAATCTTGGTGATGCAGAGGTGAAGGAGTCCAAGAGCTGGAGGAGTCCACAACCCATGCTGTGGGATCAGCTGAAGGACTGATCTGCAGCCACAGCACCTGGTGCAGGTTCCTGGCATGAAAATGCTGCTCAGCAGCAGCTTTTCTGAATCTCACATGCTAGCAGCAGATATGGGCCTGCCTTGGTATTATCTTAATTTTCAAATACCTTATAATGCTTTGCACAGCCATCCTGTCTTTCATTTGAGACTTCACTGGACAGGACACTCATAGCAACTACCACCATCCTCTGAACCAGCCTCTCTGAAGGGGACCCTCACCGCTTACAAGTGAGGAAAGGCAGCAAAATGAAGGCTTTAATGGTTGAAACTCTGGGAATGGATGGGATATGGATGAAACTGAGAAATTTAATAGATGAAAAGTAGCAAAACCACTGACTAGCATTTCTAAAACTGAAATATAAAAAGCTTAAGTTCTGCAACTGGAAAAGTACAGAGTCTGTCCAGTTGTAAGTCAAAGCTGTGGTAGGATCTGACCCTGCCTACTCAGCCCTGAGACTGAACTGCTAGGCTCTCTTCCCCTATGTTATGGGCTTCAGCTGTGGCACACCAAAAGGGACCTGCACCATCCAGGCATGAACACTGCTCTGCCTGCCCACACGGCCTAGCTGCAAAGAGTGGCTCTGAATTACGGGTGGGCAACACTGCACCAAAATTGCTTCCCCCCAGAAAGTTTGGTGCCATTTATGCTATTTGTTCCATGGGCTTTTGCAGCCCCCTCGAGGTCCCAGGCACTGGAGAAGCCTGTACCATGCTCCTGAGAGCAGTCGTGGTGCAGGTCAGGGCTTCACCCCTGGGAACAAGGTGCTCCTCGCCAGGGAAATGACCTGTGGGCATAAGTGATCTTTCCTAACACCTGGCAGTTGTCCCACCCAGGCTTCACCTGCATGTCCAGCAGCCGAAGGAGGGACAGGGATCAGGCAGCTGGCAGGTGACAGTGTGGTCCTGGCCCCGTGTCCAACCAGCACTACATGAGCAGGCATGGCCCCAAGAAAGGAATTCCAGGCAGGAGATGTGCCCCATCCATCTCATCTAAATCTTTGAGATTTTTCCATCCTGAACACTTGGCTAGGTCATTGTTGTCTAGGATTTTTCTTTTTCTGTGTGGTAACTGAAGATGTTTACTACCAGGCAGGAGTTTTGGTTTCTTAGGAGCGGCAGCCAGCCTCAGCTCCTGGGAGCAGACAGCTTGAGTGGCTGCACTGGGCATCTGCTGACCTTGGACCTTATTCTTTCAGGTGTCCTGTTGCTAACTCACGCCTGTTGGTGCAGAGGGATTGAATATCTGGTGTCAACAGCCTCTAGGGGGTGTATCCCCCGCAGCAGTATCAAGGTTCACTGTAAGTGCCTGCCCTACCCTGCCCAGAGTGGTAGGAAATGGACACATCAGGGAAGTCTGTGCTTCAGGCTGTGCTCTGTTCTGGGGCCATGCAACAAGGGATCTTTCCTGGATATGGGAGGTATGTGCCCAATGTTATCATTGCCATTACAAAACAGAGGGCTGCTCTGGTACAGTCATCTGTGCTGATGAAAGCTAGGAAATGCCATCCTGTCCATCTCTGAATCATATCCTTCAGCAGATGTGCATGGGGGAATGCAAAGGAGGTTCTTAGTACTATGTATGTCAGTAATGACGTTTGGAAATAAATGAGGGGTCTAGGCACAAAAGGTGTTTGTCTCGTAAGTTCTTTTGTTCCCATGGGATGGTCCTTGGAAAGCTGCTGTACCACACCAAGAGAAGAGCACTCAGTCATTCCTGAGCAGGAGCTTTGCATATCCCGACCCACAGGGAGCATGGATATCATCACAGCATTGTCTGCTGTGTCCCACCCAGCTTTTCTGAGCTGAGCAGATCTGTGTCAGCTGAGGAGAGGGATGCTGACCTTGCACTGGCCAGTGCTGTAACACCAGAACTGAACTGTAATTCTTTAAATGTGTGCACTTGGAGGTATTCTTTTGGTGAGAGCTTGTACATTTTGTGCTACTTACTTCTTCCAGGCTGGCTCACGTTTAAATCTGATTGTTGCAAATGAACAAGTCTAGTCAGCCAAAAGGGTTATAGGAGGGAGAGAGGAATCAGTTTCAGAAATATGAATCGCTTGAACCTCAAAAATTCCTGAATGGGGAAGATGGGGCTCAAAGATAATATAAAAAATGTGTTCAGTACTGGAAACAATCCAAGTTCTGTGTCTCCTAAGTGGGTGGGTGTCTGACTACAAGACTTCCCATCTTCGTCTAACTCAAGATACTTGCTCATCATTCCTGTAAAATATGCTGCTCTCATCTCTTTTGTTCACATAACAGAGAAACTTAGCTTTGTGATGTGGGAATGAAGCAAAACAACAATTCCATGTATTCCAATGAAGTCCTAAGTGAACTCAGTGTTGCAGCTAATGTTCTAGAACAACAATTTCTTGGTGGAATCTAGCATAGACAGTGATTACAAAATCACCTGCTTTGGTAAAGAAGGGAATTATACTGCCTGGTTTAAAATTGGCTTTTTGGCCTGACCAAACAGTTTTATCCACTGAAGAGATCACAAAGATTTTTATCACAGAGGTTTAAGGCATTGATTTACATCTGACAGTAAATTAAACTGAGATGAGTGATGCTGTAACCATCCTGTTTCCTGTCTTGGCTCTCTGGGACTCGGCTAACCCTGGAAGGGAAATGCTGAACAGGGCTTCCAGCAGCTGCTGACTCAGCACAGCTCCCAGCCTGGTGCAGTGACCACCACTAGCACTGACTTCAGCATTTTGCAAGAGTAAGAGCTGATTGCAAGGCAATGCGCAAGCCCCGAGCAAAGCTGAGGGCAGGGCAATGCAACAGCAAATCGTATTTAATGTCTAGAACTGAGCAGTTACATATGATGCAGTGTGGTCTGTTACACCGTACACCCAAGGGCAGCTGTTCAGAGGCTGCTGTGTGTCCCACCCCCCTGCTCTTGTTTTGGGTCAGCAGCTGCAAGGTAGGGAGGGATATGGAAGGCAGCCTGTGGTTATCAGAGCTTTGGGCGTGGAGTTCAGTCCACCCCTGCACACAACTCATCACCCAACTGCACCGTGACAAACTTCTTGAGGCACTGAACACTATCCCTCATGAGCTGCTGGGAATAGCCTCTACCTGCACCTCTTCAGCACAGGGACTAGCCAGCAGCAATCCTGTATCCCAGTTACTGCCTGCACACTCTAATTACAGAGAAGCCTGGAAAGAAATAAAAGACTGATCTCCAATAGGGACCCAGTGAAGATCAGACAGCAAAAAATGTCTCTGGGTTGGATTCAGACAGTGCATGAAGAGGGAAAAAGCGTGTTAGAGAGATCAAGCTCTTTCCCACCTCTACAGTTGTTCCCCCAAAATGCAGCTGGAGATTCAGGTAGTCTGGGGCCCTTCCACCCTGGCTGGTTTTTTTTCTAATTTTGCTTGCTGCATGCACCTTTCTGATAATTGCTGCTCCTTGCTGAAAGTCTGGATGAGTGTTCCAAAACACGTCTGTGAGAGAGGGATGTGGTGTTCATTGTGGATATTTAGAGCTGCTGCTCTGAGGCATCCTGGATGCTCATTGGTGTGGATAGCCTGTGTAAACAGGCACAAGACAGATCCGTGTCATGTGCTAGCTCTGACTAGCTCTGGTCTCGGGAATAGCATCAGGACAGTCCTGCTGATCAGTGTCCGTGTTTGGGCAGTGACTGCCTGAACACAGTGGGCTCCTGTCTGCACCTGCACTGGTCTTACTGTGTTCAGGTGTCCTGTGTGCCTCAGCTCTAACACATGGGTCTCGGTTGTGACAGTCCCCTGGGACTGCCCTCCCTGTACACAGGGCTCTGTCCAGATCCTCTGGGCAGTGCAAAGGAAACAGCAGACATTTTGATTTGTATTTGTTTACATATTATACTGGAAATTTGCTGATCAGCATTCAGGCATGAAATGCAGTGATTGTTTGGAAGGTGTCAGGAGAACCCTCACATTTTGGAGCAAGTCATCTTTCTCGGGTTCATCTAGCAAAGAGGTTCAATGGAATTTATCTCCCTATAGCCTGAGGTGATGCTGGTTTTGCTTCAATCTGTAAGCAGCAAGAAAAAAGCCTCTGAGCCACAAGTGGCACCTGTGTGACACAGACCCCCTGCAACCAGCCCAGTCTGCTGCCATAGCCCATGGCAGGGGCTGCCACAACTGAACACTCCAACAAACCCTGATTGCCCAGAGGACTTGTGACAATCTCTCTGGTACATGTTACTCATCTCTCTAAAATTGGCCTTTATTCTCATTCCCACTTTATTATTATTTGAATGGATATAATGTTTTTCCCTTCTGTCTGTATTTCTTTTTAAGTTATCCTAACTGTAATTCCATAACCCCCCTACAACAATTCTGTGAAATTTGCTTTAAAATCTCATTAAAAATTTTCTACCAAAAGGTTTGCCTGTGGTGCCTGGAGGTGGTACTTATGGCAGTACAAGCATTGACAGCAATCCTCTCCCAGAGCCTCTTCCTTGGAAAACACCCTTAACATTACTGTGCTGTGACAGCTCCTAGAGGTACCACCCAGATACGTTTCTCATCACTTTACTGCTCCCAGGGTGAGCCAAAATCCAGACACTACCACCATGATACTGAGGGAGCAATGCAGAGAAACACTGGGTGGGGTTAGGAGGACCTTTGGCATGGAGACACCCTGCAGGAGCTGGCATCTGCTGGGGCAGGGGCTTCTAGAGACCCAGGGTGATGGCAGCTGGTGCCACCCAGAATGAGTGGGAGCTGTGCACAGGTGAGCCTGTCCTGAACAGGGCAGTGCCAGGAACCCCTCACCTGCCCAGAGGAGCTGCAGTGGAGGTAGCACCTCCCCATCAGCATCTCCTGCACTACCAGCAGGACTGGGTGCCCTGAGTGCTGACCTCCTGCTGTGACCAGAAACCAGGAGTGCTGAAAGCAATCAGTGATCAAAAGAGAACGAAGAGAAAGAAACATGACTGACCATCATGTATTACAAGAAATTTTTTCTTGCTGTTCAGAGAATCACCAGGTTAATACAGAAAGGCACAGAGTTTATTTCTGACCCATTTCCATGTCATAAGATATAATAATTCTGTGCAGTTAAGTCGTGCTGAAGCTAGACGTGCTTAATGGTGGGGTGAGGCAGCTGCAGGAGGAGGCTGGTGGAGCAGGGAGGGCTTGGGGCCCATCACCAGGCCTGGCCTTATCTCAGCTGTCACTGTGAACTCTTCAACCCTCATGCTGAAGGGCTGAATATGTTCAACAGCTTCACGTTTGTTCTCTCTGTCATAGACTGTCTCCTTCAAAAATTCTTACTGCACCGGGCTGCAGCCAAGCTGGAAGCCCACTATTGCCCGGGAGCTCTGGGTGGGGAGCAGGTACCCTTCATCCCCAGGGAGCTCTGGGCCAGCTGTGCAGGGCAGTGCTAGCACAGGTCGATTGGCCACTGGACTCAGCAGACACTGAGCATGTTTGCCAAACGATTAAGCAAGGTAAGCCTCTGGGTTTCTCCAACCCCCATTCAGGGAGCCTGGTCCCTTCGCCTTTCTCTGTCCATGGGCTATTTAAAGGCTATATTTTTTAAGGCCCTGGTCCCGCAGGAGCACAGCATGGGCTGGCTGACAGTGCTGTGGTCGCCACGGTGCCCGAGCCACACTCCCCCCAGAGCCCCTGCGATGCTGCTTTGGGCAGCATGCACAAGGCAGGCGTGGCTGTGCTGGCGCCTGGTGTCTGCCCAACTTTACTGAGGTATTTAAACTTAGCAAAGTGGCTTTTTTTAGGTCCATATGCATAGATCAGGTGGTCACCTGTGGCAATATATTCATTCACAGACCCTAGCTGCTTTCAGGGACTGGCCTTCTCTAAACATAATTAGGGCTATTTAAATAGCTGCTCACAATTACCTCTCGGTTCACACAAAATGCCATGAACTCCCTCATTGAGCAATAACTCCGGGCAACACAAGGGTGAAAAGCCACAGGGACCTTGCTGCTGAATGCCTCAAAGATTTGTATGATCCTGCTGTAAATGGATGCTTATTTTGAAAGAGCTGCCACCACGTCTACTGTGCCATTATGACAATTTTCAGAGCAGCAGCTTTACCAGGCATTTCGACAGTTGTTCCCACCCATCAGCCTCCCTTGTCCTTGCCCATAGGAATGAGGCTGGAGGCAGATGTAGCAAAGCCTGATTCAGGGATGGGTGTGAACAGAAGTTCTTCAGCTTCTGTCCTTCTGCCCACCCTAAATAATTTAATTTCTGGGATTCCATCACACTGAATGTGTCTGTGAGAGTGTCAGTGAGCAGAGCCCGGCCCCAGGCCCAGCCCCAGCGGGTACTGAGCTATCAGGTCATCTGGAACACACATCTCATTTTCAGCACAGCACAATTTTCTCCACAGCAATGATATTATCTTTGCCATGGGCTCCTGGCACACAGTGGCTCACACACACCATTAGCAGGTGGCAGAAGACATACGTGGAATTTGCTCTCTGAACATTTCTTCCATTCTTCCTCCCAAACTGATGAAGTGCAAGTTAAAGCTAAAGGCATGTACTGACTACAGCCCATTCCCAAACAGGGCCATGGAGAGTTAAATATGGGCTATGGGAGAAAACTCTCACATCTTCCAGTCTCTCTGCCATGGTTTAGAGTTCCTCAGCATACAGCCTTGGAATGGGGGGACTGCAATTCTGTGCAGCCGCACTCCAGGTGCCCTCGTGCCAGCTCCTTTGGGATCAGCCGGCAACAAGCAGCGAGGAGGCAGAGACGCCGGCGCAGTCTCTGCAGGGAGCCGAGGTGCCCATCTCTGGCCCCAGCAAGCTGCTGGCAGCTTGGCAGAGCTCTAGGCACTGGTGTAGACCAAGAGGAACACAGAAAAAATTTACTATTGAAGCCAGACAGCTGTGTGCACCTGGGCACACCTGCCCCTGGAAAACTGCACAGTAGAGGCACTTTTGTGCCAACCATGGAATGAATTTCCTTCGAAAAATATTTTGCCTAAAGAACACTAAAGAATGCAGCCCCAGATAACTCACTTGCTTTGGTCCAGGGCTGAGCTGAAACTCCGCAGCAGGGGCGCAGCAGGGGCACAGCCGGCCCCCAGCGTGAGCACTGCTGGCTGCACAGGCAAGGGATGTCCTGTGCCTGGCAACACAGGGCAGAAGGAAAGAAAAGGCACTGGGAGAAATGGGGTTTGTTACAGTTTTGTTGTACAGGGGGGAGAAAAGCATTTGTCATCTGTCTAAGAAAGCGAACTATGTTGGATCCTACATTTCCTACCTAACTCCATGGAACAGCTTCTGTTGAGTGTCGTCATTTCTTCTGAAATTCAAAATCAAAAGAAATTCAGCTACTTTGAGTTGGCTGCATCTATTTGCCCTTTCCTTCCCTTGAAGCAAACACAACCAGTAAAATTCCCTGGCATAATTGTCTCCTTCCTGAAGTTTCTTACCTCCATTGCCCTCCTCCATATAATCAGAACCCTTTTCACACATGGGTGAACCTAGAAAATCATTTAGAGTGGGAACCATGTGAACTACTTCAGTGAACATCAGGTAATTGTGTCTTAGAGGCCTTTTGGAAGGTCAAATTTTTCTGTGTAATTTTTCCAGCTACTTTCTCCGTGAACTGCAGCCCACTGGCCCTGGGCGAAGCACAAGGTGGCTTTGTACAAGTCTCCAACTCCCTGTCCCCATGGATCACTCACCCCAAATCTCTGCATGATTCCTTTGATGTTTTCTTTCCAAGACGCCCATCTCCACATCACCTGCTTGTACAAGGTTTGTATTGCTCACCCTCGGCCTGGGAATGGCTAAGGTTTCCAAGATCTGCACTTTTCAAAAAAAAAAATAAAAAAGCAGACTTTTCACTTGCATCAGGATATGAAAAACAACTTGAAAATCATGAGACACACAGACAGACCACTGGAGTGCTGAACCTGCCTGTCTGTGGTTGCTCCCAGTGTATTTCTCCTATGCCAAGTGTTCCAGATGAGCTGTAGCCTTCCCTTCCCAGCATCACAAATCTGGGTATTACTCCTAACAAACTAACATACTTTGTGATAATAAACTAGAAACTAAAATATTAATTTAAATGAACTGACAAGTGTTACAGCCACAAGATGGTCACATAATCCCAACTTTCATTCAAAACTAGACAAAGAACATCAAACAATATTAAATAAACTTTATGTTCTTCTTTGAAAATGCAGTTTCAACTACAGAAGTAAATAAATTTGGGTTATACTAGGAATGGAATCACAGAGGGACTTCTCTAGATAAAATTTTAGGAGATTTTTAGATTTCATAAACTGTTCTTGTTTTCTGAAAAACAACCCAGAATGGAGAACAGAACAATACCACTTAGGCTGTCTATTAATTAAAGCAAAGGCTTTTTTCAAATGCAAACCTGGCAAACAAGGCCCTGGTTTGTCCTCTTGGGAATGCAAGACCAGTCAATAACAGTGTGGCGAGTTCCCAATCCCAGATTCCTTACTGCTACTCTAGACACTGCCCAGCTTCTTTCAAGTTTGCCTGCACAGGGTTCTGTTCCTGAGGCTCCACGAGCATCCCTGGGCTCCAACACAGCCGTGGCACAGCCTCAAACGTGACAGTGGCTGTGGTCAGACACACGAGCAGAGAGGCGCGTAAGGAGACACGAGCAGCTGGAACTTTAATTAGGGAAAATATAAAAAGTGACACACCTATTTGAGAAAGAGACCGTTGTGCAGTGCTAGTGCATCAGTGCCGATCCCCAGAGCTGCACCCAGCAGCACCTTGGTGGAGCCCAGCGCTGAGCCCCGTGCCAGCACCACCCACCAAGAGCTCAGCGGTGCATCCCACGGTGCCCTGCACCCCAGCTGAACACAAATCCCTGCGGGCTCCATCCCCCTGGGGGTTCTGGGGATGTGGGACTGTCCCCCTCGTCCTCCCACCACTCCTCCAGCACGGCAGCACACGAGCCTCGCACCGACCCGCTATGCTGGCCACAGCCCCACTCCCTGCTTCGGGCTCACTGTGCCCACAGCAACCACAAACAGAAACAATGGCACCTTCTGATGTGCTGCTCCCTTCTGCACGGTTAAAGATCCACTGTCTGACATATTGTACTTGCTTCCCCTTGTGCCTGCTTTGATTCCTTGATGCAAGTCAAGATCCACTCGAACTGCAAGTATCTTGTGTTTGGAATAAATACTTCATAACCTGCACACAGAGATCTATTTTGAATAAATATGAAATTCTATAATTAGAAAAAAACACAAACCTGCAAATTCCAGTATTCTCACACTACAAGCACATAGTTTGTCCTCATTTATTGCAGTCTAAAGCTATAAAATACAGAGTATAACAACATTTATAGAACATGTACATAGCGTTTGTTACAGACAGTGTCCTTTAAAGTCAGCTACATGTCATAATCTCTGACTACTGTGTGTAGTCGCAAATTGTAGGAAATAACACAATTTGAAAAATGCTGGGAATAAGACAGTCTGGATCAGCACTGTCTAAAGAGCATGGTCTCAAGACACCAGATCTCAGCCCACATCCCTCCCTCCCCGCAAGGTACATCAATTTTGTACTTTCCTTGGCAGTTTAGGGTTGCAATGCAGCCTCAGCTGGGAGAGGTCCAGGGGCATCTCTGCCAGGCTGCAGGGAGATGAGCGAGCACCCTTGGGGGACCCTGGGACTGAGGTGGCTCTGGCATTCAGCAGGGATGGACCTTTCCTGCTCCCTCTGGGAATCCTGAACTGGCACCATCTGGCACACACATGTACAAGCATGGATATCTCTAATGAATTCTCCATTCGGGGCAGATGCCAGGAGTCCTCTTTAGTATCAGCAACATTTAACTCATGATTTTGGCTACTCACAGAAAGAGCACAAAGGAACAGGCTCTAGTGGAAGAGCAGCAGCAGACCCCCCAGAACGATGGCTGACCAGAGATCCAGCTCAGACTGGAAAGAGAGAGTATTAATTAGGATTAAAGGGAAATAACAGGCTTAGTATAATATGACAGCTGTGCCAGAGAATGCCACATTTTCTATCTGCAATCCCTACTGTCAGATTTCTGGGTTATATTTTGGGTATTAGCTAAATCACACTGGCTGCAGAATCCCCTCCATTCCTGGAAGTCACTGCAGAGGGGCAGAATTGTCTATATTGAGCCCATCAAGTCCCCATGTTAATCCTCACTCCCTCTTTGCTTTAATACCCTGCTGACAACTTTCACCTGGTGTATCCCACAGTGGGTCTGGATGCTGAAGAATGCAGCCCAGGCCGTGCCTTCCCCAGAAGGATTAATGGCTAGGCCTGTGGTTTGTTTTCCATTTAATTCCTTCTTCCTTTCCCCAAGTGTGGGATTCCTTATAATACAGGCTATAAAAAGCACTCCAATCAGAAAACAGCAGACCTGAAAAAGGGAAAGGAAATAATATATCAAATGGCAGAAGGTAGAAAAGAAGGGAAGGAGTAACATTTGTAGTGCACTTTGCCCAGGATTTCAGTGACATCTGTGCTTGCTTGAGGTTATGAAGGTACATTTGAAAAAGAAAGCAATAGGTTTGTGGATGACTGAGCCAAACCACAGTAGCCCCGTTGCTAGGCTCAGACAGAGCTGTCCTCGTGGTACCACGGAGCCATCTCATCTCCCAGGGAGCACAGGGGGCTGCGGCGCTCCCCACCTTCCCCAGAGCGCCCCTGGGATGCTCCTTATGGGCAGCTTGGCCCTAAGGGCTTTGGGAGCTGCCAACCATGAAGGGGACTCTCACGGAAAGGTGTTGCACGACTGGCGTTTGACACATGCCGCAGGAAGGAAATCCAGTGGAAGGGAGATCACTGGGAGATCTGGGGCTGACTCGGAGCCCTCTCCTTGCAGGACATGCTGGGAGCAAACGCTGTGGTATCACATAACACAGATCAAAGTGATGTTCCCCACTACAGAGGTGTCCACTAACTATCAGGGATGCTTTTCTTAAAGCTGGAAAGGTATGAAGAGAAGCACAGGTGAGGAGAAGGGAAGAAATATCTTTGGAAAAAAGCTCCAGGGCTTGGGGGGGGTGTGAAATGCCCAATCTCAGCCCTGGTCAGTGCACAAGGGAACAGCACTCTGCAAAGGCAGAGAGAAAAGGTTCAGCAGCACCTCTGAGCAGTGGAAGAGCCACCCTACCCCTACCAGGGACAGGCAGCAGCACAGGCAGTCAACCCTGTCCTTGTCCATCTCAACAGAGAGGAAAAGGAAAAAAGAAACCAGAAAAGAAAAAAAAAAAATCAGGGAAAAGGCACTTTCCCAGGAGCAAGGAACAGCTGTGGAGCAGGTTTAGGGCTACAGCACAGAGAGTTCCTCTTTCCTAGCAAAGGTGTTTGGAGGTCCTGAGTGTTTTAAACTCCCGCTGGACTTAAAAGTCCCCAGTGCTTGAGTGTGACAGTGACAAGCAGCCAAAGCTCCTTGTTTCATGGTGACTGAACTCATCCTTTTCCAAAACTCCCCTGGGTAAGGTCCACAGGGTGCTGTGGGCTCTCCCTGCCAGCCGTACCCATAGGCAGACAGACCTCTGCCACCTGTCCACACAAGTCCCACATTCCCACGGGGGTTATTTCAGACTCTCTCTCCCAGAAGAAGGGAGTCCCTGTGGGGGCACACACAGTGTGCAGGAGCACCGGGCACCAGCATGCTCCAACTTCCTCAATCACCTGGTCTCAGGCTCTCATCGGGGCACAGGGCCTTGGCATGATCCCTGCAGGGCCTGGGCAGAGTGACTCCAGCACCCATGTGTACCAGACAACACAAGGTGGTGAGGGGAGGCAGAGACATGCAGGACAGAAGGGGACACAACAGGGAGGGTGATGAGAGAAATCATTTCAGAGCTGGTGCTAATTTTGTAGAATCTGGCTGTTAATTTTAAAAACACTGTGGTTCTTTGTTTCTCAGTGACTTATTAAGCCACTCTCCTGCCAACTGGATTCCTTCAGCTGGCTAGACAATCTGACACTTCCTCTTAGAAAAGAATCCGCCAACATGAGCAGCTCAGTGTGACAGCATAAGGAACCACCCCTGAGCTGTGCTCCCCAGGCAAAGCAGGCCCTGCAGCTGGGAACAGAGCCCCTTTGTGGGATACTTCTGTACAAGTATGGGAAGTGTCTTGACATCCTCTTGCACTGCAAAACCTAGAGCCTCCGGCTGTGCCCATCATACCCAGGGGGTGGCAGGGTATGTGCCTCTCCTCTAACACCCCCAGCTGAACATTCTTGCTTTTCCCTTAGTACCAGCAGCTCATGTTTCAGCATCCCCTCAGGACAGTGAAGGGCCCAGGGACAAAGAGCACCTTTTGAAGGCTCTCTGCCTGTTACTCTGTGCAGTATTTCTCAACTCTGATAAACTCCGTCTGACTTACTCTGATCCAAACCTTTTGTGATACCTTTCTGCAAGCAAAGAACTACTTAAGTGCTACCCCTGAGGAAATACCAGCATAATGTTTCACATCTGCCTCATTTTGACACTAATGAAGGCTATTTTTTATATTATATCATTACAGCATTTTTTCTGTCAGTAGCAGTTATAATTCTATTTACTAGTTACTGCAGTTACCACTTGGAATGCATTTGTCTTTGGAAGCAGCAAAACCCTGTGGATATTTTACATGAAAGAAACACTAATGTGATTTTGTCAAACAGTACAAAAGGCATTGTGGGGTTTTGGATTTGCCCGAGTCCTTAATATTTATATTGCTTGATAGTACTGCAGAGTATAGGAGATATTAATAGCTGTGCCTCAGCACTGGCACTGGCCCTAGCAGGCTGGGCCAAGGTCACGGCTGGTAGCCCCAGACTGCCCGTAGCACCACACTGACCCTGCACTGAACCGCGCTCCAACCGCCACGCAACATTAATTCTGACATGTTCATGAGAATGAACAATTTTCCAATGACAGAACGGGCTCAGATTGGTGATCTCGGACAGGCAGGCTCCAGCCAGGTGACAATCGACACTGTTATAGTCGTGTGAGCATGAAGGAACTCGTCAGCTTTTCTCCTGACATACGACAGGGCCGTAATCGGGCTCTGACTCCACGGCATTGACAGAAAATCCCTATACTAATGTGTTACTCATTCCAGTGCAGACTCAAAGGCTAACCACAGTAGAGAGAGAAACAGCTGAGGACACAAAACACCAGAATAATTTTAAGTATTCACCACTAAAATACAGTATATATTAAAAATGCTGTCAGCATTTGCACCAGGGTCCAGAGCATCCCTCCTGGATTTAGGCTTTGTTCTACGTTTCATGCTGAGTTCAACAATAAATATTCAATCACAAGAATTTAATTTGAAAGTTCAGCACTTTTTTAAGGTCCCTCAAAGAGAATTTAAAATTACTCTCCCAAGCAAAGGGCCTTTCCCAGCACCCAGAGTGTGGAGGGGTCACCACAGAGCCTGCCCATAACAAGTGGGTCACAAAAGAATGAATCCATGAAGAAGCCAAAAATCCAGAAGATTGAGGTTTGCTGTGGAGCTGCCCCACCTGTCCTCACCCCGTCCAGTCCAGATCAGCCACAGCTCCTCTGGCTCTGGCAGGACCTCTCTGTCAGCCAGGCACAGGGTGAGACTCACTCAGAGCCTTCCTGTGGTGACATCCAGCAGGGCCAGGGACTACTCCAGCTGCAGGGACAGCTGCTCTGCTCCTGAGGAACTTCCCAGCTCCCCTGCACAGTGGCTGCAATCCCCACCCCATATACCCCAGGCAGGGGAGATGTCCGAGCTCAGCAGGTCATGAAGGACTTCATCATCAGTTCTATTTGTTCATTACTGCTCCCTGCCCCAGAATGCAGCAGCACTTCACTTCCAGGTGGCCCACCAAGAGCAGGCACTGGTTCGAGTGGGACATGGGATGTGGGCACTGCCACAGATGGGACATGGGCACGTGGGCTGTGGGCACCACTGCAGATGGGACATGGGCACTGCTGTGGGTGGGACACGTGCATGTGCCCATTGCTTCCTCAGTAATTGTACAGACCTTCAAGACCAGGACTTATCACCCAAAACACCAAACTGCAAATCCCCACAGTTTCCTGCAGTAGCTACATCTGTTCATTATTTATCAGAGCAATATCCTTCAGAAACGAAAAGTCCAGCTCCTTCCTCCCCCGCTGCAGAGTTCACGTGACACCAGCAACATACAGGTCCAGTGACTCCACCGCATCACTCACCCCACACTGTGGTCATGCTCCCAGGGCTAGCAAAGCAGCCTCAGTGGGCTGGAGAGCATTGTCAGTCGCAAAGGTGAGTGCATCTGTCTCATAGGTTTGCTGACCCCTTGAAATTGCAGGGCAGGTTGCCAGCTGAAAAGAGAGAAGAAATGAAAGTCATTAAACCATTCGAAGTGAGGAATACAATAAAACTATTCCAATGAAGAATACGTGCATTTTAAAACACTGATATGTGTATTATCAGCCACAGAAGCTCCTGTCTCTTCCAGAACGTGCTCCTGCTGACAAGACCTTAACTTGTAAGCTAGTCATCATGACCATCATCATCATCACGGCTAGGCTTTGCGAACGAAGATTTGTGAAGGACTCTACCCACGCTTGCTACAAGTGCGCTGATGGCTAAAAAGGCCAATGCGAGATAGACACGTCCGGTTGCAAAAGGCACAGCAGAATGACTCCCCCGGTGGTACCGACAGGACACGGTTCTTTCTGCGTTGCCTTTTCTCCTCGAGAGTGATCCTGCGTGTATTTTCAAAAGAAGCAGCAGCGTTGTGGATAGTGTGTCTCCAGGCCTCCCGATTGGAGGCCAGAGCACACCAGTGATGGTGATCGATATGGCCAAGGCTGAGATGTTGTTTCAGGGAGTCCTTATATCTCTTCTTCGGGGCTCCTCTCTTGCGGCAGCCAGTGGCAAGTTCACCATAGAGCACAATCTTAGGGAGGCGGTAGTCCTTCATCCTGGAGACGTGCCCTGCCCAACGCAGCTGCATTCGCAGTAACATGGCCTCAATACTTGTAACTCCTGCCTGTTCAAGAACAGATGTATTGGTCGCATAATCTCTCCAGTGGATGTTTAGGATTGTACGGAGGCAGCGTTGATGGAAGCGTTCTAAGAGTCGTAAGTGGTGGCGGTAAATGACCCAAGATTCAGATCCATATAAAAGAGTAGACAGTACAACGGCTCTATAAACACTGATCTTTGTACTTTTCTTCAAGTGATTGTTTCGCCAAAAGAGTTTGTAAGCTAGTATATTGCCACTAACACCTGAGACAGCAAACAAGAGCTAATCCTTGCCCTGTTCTTGTGCTAATGACTGCAAGAGATAACTGGTGTCCCTGGCAAGTGTCCCATTTAATTCAATTAACTCCAGCCAGGCCCTGGTGATTGCACTGGCAGCATCAGAGAAAGCCAGAAGCCAGATCTGGAGTCAGATGGTAAAGCCAAGGCAGTCTTCACCTCCTCTTTGTGGCCTGGACCCTGGCAGCCGACCCCATGGGTAGAGACCAACCCAGCATCCCCAGCAGCTTCCACAAAAGGGTGTGGAAGAACATAATTTTTTTCCTAAAGATGCTCATCTTTTTTGCTGATAAATGTATATTTTGCTTATTTATCCTGAAACATGGGGTTCTGTGTCTGTTTAAGCAGAGGATTTCACAGTGTTCCCATCCCCATCCATGGGTCCGAGCCAGGGGGAAGATCACGTTTCCCCTAACGCAAGGCAGATGTCCGCTGGCCAATCCGGGGGCACCTGAAGCCTCTGGCCCCTCCTGGGGGAACCCAACACTTGCAGAGATTGAGGTGCCTGAGGTATTAACTGAAACCTTCTGATAAACATGAAAAATAAACTAACCACAAAAAATTTAGCTGAAGGAACAACTGGTATATCTCCTCAGTTGATACAATTTCCAGGTCTGTGTGATAGTAAAAGAAATACTTTCCAAATATTTTCCTTTTCCTTTTGAACATTCATCTATTGTGAGCTCCAACAGGCAGCAATGTATCTGCCCACTCACATTATTCAGTTAAGAAGTTCTGAAACAGAAAGAGATTTGCAGAGAAGTTTCCTTGGTGGAACTTCTGAAGTGTTAGTCCAGGATAGCAGACTTCCTGAGAAGTCTGTACCTGGCCAACATAAATAGAAAGTGTATTTAAAGATGGGCGATTATCCATTCCTTGAAAGGGCTGTCATACCTACTCTGCTATCAATTTTTAGCAGCAGAGTAGTCTGCTGTCAATTTTTAGTAGCAGAGTGGTCTGAAGGTCACTCCAGCACAAATAATGCCAGAAAAGTTTTTTCTGTTGGAAAACAAAGCCTTAAGACCTTCAATAAGGAGCTGTAAGGACTCATACGTGACCATCATCTTGGACATCTCAGAAGCAGCATGAGCCAATGGAGATCTCTGAAGCTTCAAAAAGTTCTGCTGTCTTTGTGGAAAACCTGTTATAGCATTCTTCAGTATGGCTGAGAGTGCAACAGGGAAGCCCAAATCACGTCAACAGCTAATGTGTCACTGTGTTCCCACCTTCAAATCCACTGGAGAACAATTCTCTGCAAATAAAGCTCAGCTGCTCTATGCCAGCAACTGGCTTCAAAATCAGAAAACCTCTGCTGTGGGTCCACTCATTAACATTAAATACATGTTTAAATAAACGTCTACGTTCTATGGACATCCGTCCCACCCCATGGCTCCAATGGATGGAGATGCTGAGCTCCTGGCAGGTATGTTGGCATTCATTTCCCACACACTCCCATCTACGAATTCGGTATCTTCCAGAAAAGAACCAACCTCCCCACTGTGCTCCAAACTCAACTGTGCTCAGGTATTTCCAGAGGGCCTGGGCTACCCCACCAGGCACCACTTTTACACCAGTTTAAGATCCATGAGGGATAACACAGGGAGACCAGAGCTGTGCAGAAATACTTGTGAGCAAAGGGATTCACAAAATACAGTGGCAGTCAGAATTCCTACCCCTGACAGTGCCGATGGCTCTGGGCAGGCTGGACCTAGAGCACAGCAGGGCACAGCCAGGAGAGCAGCTGGCTGCACTGGGACCATACCAGCAGCAGTGGGACAGAGCTGACCTTCTTTCCTGGCATGTCCCAGGGACACACAGCAGAGAGCCACAGGAGGCCACTGCCTGACAAACACCCCAGTCCTTCCTGACTGCTCACAGGTATGTGACCAGAGTGGCACATGTCTACGGCATCCTGCCATTAGCAGCCTCCCCACTTCAGCTCTGTGAGTCAGCGTGCCCCAACAGGACTGTGTTGAGCTTTATCTTTTGCAAAGTGGAGCATTAGCTGAGGGAAAACTGTGCCTACCCAAGGCTGGTGCCCGTGTGGGTCACGGTGTGACAGCAGTAAAAGAAATGGTATAAAAATCCCAGGGCCTTTCAAAGCATTTCCAAACACTGCCCTGCTGGGTGTTAGGTTCTAGGAACCAGCTCCCTGCACAAAGCAGTTGCAGAGCCACATCTAAAACCACATCACCTGCTGCACAGAAAGAGCTGACAATGGCATTAGCATGAAACTAAAATTAGAGGCTAATTGGGCTCTGCAGTCACTGAAATTGATGAGAGTTCAGCAATTAACATCCTTGAATTTTCTTGACTGAAATAATTCTAAAATCCACTCCCATTCATGCTTCTTCCCGCTCCACAAGCAAGAGCCCTGGTAATGTGGTATACCTCACAAACAGGGATTCTGGCACCTCTGCCAGGGCTCATGCTGTTGGCAGAGGTTACTGGGAGAGGCACAGATTTGGGAAGAGATCTTGTGCCTGCAAATCAGCATCATTTCACAAAATTGGGAAGTGATATTCAATGCCAGGGCACAGGAATCATCACTAACCATCACCAGTGCATGAACACAAGACACAGCTCTTCAGAAACCATGAGGTGCAACAGCGTGGCATCGCCTGGTCCTTTATGCAAGTACATCCGTCTGTGATGTCAGGCTGGTGCTGCTGCTGTTCTGAGCAAAAGAAGGAAATGCCTATGTTAAAAAGTCAGGGAGTGAAAGCATCAACTGCTCAACATCAGCTCAGGCTGTCAGAGTACGACACAAGCCCAGCCTCTAATGAGCACATCTTCCAAGTGAATCAGAATATAAGGTGGGCAACAACACCTACTGAAAGGCATGTGAACCTTTGCCTTGACCTCCCTGGGACCAGAGGGATCACACATTTGGGGCAGCGGAAAACGCACCCTATTTAACTGTATGTGTTATTTACAAGTTGAGGGCGTTTTTCTCTAAGATCCAGAATGAGAGACCCAATGTGCTGCCATTACAGCTGTAGGTCAGGGCAATGAAGCAACAACTGCTCTGCCTCAGAGAAATGTGCTACAGACTTGCTGTGCAGGATGTGGCTGCACACAGCCTCTTGCAGGCTTTCTATGCACATATTCTATGTGTGCCTGTCTGCCCATGGTGAGCACACCTGCCCTCTGCTCACCTGCAGTTTGCACAAAAGCTCTATGGTTTGATTTTTAATTCATTGTTCAGTACAACATTTAGAGTTTCTGAGCCATAAATACATCGCCTCATGGTGGTACATTTTGAAAAGCCATGGCGTGCTCCCACCTCCACACACAACTGAAGCCTCTGATTGCTGACAGCACTGAGCTTACCAAGCCAGCCCTATTCCACCCCTTCCTTCAGCACCTGCCTTGTTTTTCCTCTGGCCAGCAATTTTACCTGCACCCTGTGGTCCAGACACTGCCCATGGCCCTTCACAAGAATCTCCCAATTCTCCTGTGACCCATGAGGCAGGAAGGGGCATAGTACAAGGCCTGTTTCCCCCCTCAGCTCTGATGAAGACATTGTCATGGCTGGGCCCTGCTGGAGCAGCCATGGAGCTCAGTGCCATCACCACACAGCTCACTGCAGCCGCTCGCTCCACTCTGCTCCTCCCTTCTTCCTACACTTGCTGCAGGCACAAAATGTTCCCAAGCTCCCGCAGCCATCCCTGGGGCATGCCAAGTCCATATGCTGGTGTCCCTTTTACACATTTCCAAAGGGCCAAAAAATTCACTCTTTGGAGACACACCTCTCTGTGCAACAATCCATTCAGCAGAAGGAACAAACCTGGCCAAGATGAACACAGAAATGTGTCATTGTTTAGCAAAATTTCACTTGACACCCAGAGATAAAGTATATTACTTTGGGGTAAGGTAATATAACCAGTCCTATTTCCAATGTAACATGCCTAACTTTTTCTTAAATAAAATCCTTTTTTTACTCAATTGCTTTAGAACTCTCAGTTTGCCAAGAATAGAAATGTGTATTATACTTATTATGCTACAGACTTTTTATTATATGTATTATACTACATCCATTACATACCTCTATATTATACTACAGACATCTGTTCCTTCCACCATTTATATCAGCATTTTGGGCTATGATCAGAGCACGGTTTTATTCTAACGCTCACCCCTGTAGATTACAAGCAATCAGGTTTCTGAATTCGAAGTCCACAGGTCACGGCTGTCATTGCCTACCCCAGGCAGCTGACAATGCTGGGGACATCTGCTCCATCCTGGCATTCAGAGGGGACTGTGACATTCTGCTGTTGCTGCCAGTGGCCAGATGGGCTTGGGGGCCTGGAATCCTCTCTCTGAGGGCTACCTGGGTCCACTGGCCTTTAAGCCCAGCTCCACGGATGGATCAGGCTCCATCCTCAAGGAGCACATCATCATGGAGACTGAGGCTTTGCTTACAGCTGTCTGCAAAATACAGACCCCGACTAGCATGGACTTTAAATACTAGATTTTTTTGACTGATGCTCCCAACTGATGGTAAGTTCATGTTTCAAGGTAACATCACATTCAACAGTGTGACAAATGATTGTGTCAAATGATGTGACAAATTTAAGTGTCAAGAAAATCCTTCCCTTCATTAAGTCCTGTCTGCAGAGTTCCTACACGCAGGAAAATGTTTGACAGCTCTGAGGGATGCCAAGATCCTGGGATAAGCAGCGTCAAGAACCGCACTCTGGGTGAAAGCTCAGACCTTGGGCTAGAAGCATCTTCTGAGCAGCAGCAATTACAGCTCACGTCACAACATTCCCAACAGCAACAGCTGAAGATCCCTGTTCCAAAGTGACTGAACATTATAGTGCAAAGCTGAACACTCATACTCGTGACTGCAGCAGTCTCATGGGGCTCATCCCTCTCCCTGTCCCCTAATGTGTGTGAATTATCCTCCCAAATAGCTACTTTTCCACCAACAATATGCACACCTTTCCAAAGGCAAAGTGGAAATCCCTGCAAGTATTTCTGGTGCTGCTCCCAGTCAGAAATAACAGTAATCTGATCCACGAGCAAATTCCATTTCTGTTGCTGAATTCCTTTGTAGAAGTATCTTTGCTTTGAAAATGTTTGGCAACAGTGAGGCATAGGCTAATTTCACTTATAAGGAGTGAATCAAAGAAGATTTGCAAGTTTCTGAGTCATAGAAAGGAAGTATCTGTGGCCTTTCTCACCACTTCTTTCAAGAGAAAAGATTACAGTTCAGCTATTTTAGATGCAACTTCATACCTGCTCACTGCACTCTGCAGATCCCCATTTCCCACCACCCTCGAGCTCTCCCCAGGCACAGCAGTGGGGACAATTCCAGAGTCTTCTCCCAGGACCTGGGGAACTTCCAGCCTTACTCAAACCTGCTGTTGTTAGTGGGCTGCATCACCATGGGCAAGGTTTTGGCTGCAGTGTGAGAGAGCTGAATGAATTATTAATTTGGGAGAATCCAGGAGATGCTTTGTGAAAGAAAGGGGTGACCAAGGAAAAGGCAAGCTACTCCTCACACTGCACAGTGCCGAAAGCCTTGGGAAGCTGAGGGCCTAAGATACAAACACTGCTGCAACAACAGCAAACTTCCAGAGACTGCCTACAGCATGACCCTGCTGCCACATAAATGAAGGCCTACAATTATCCAACTCCTTCTGCGCTTCTTCACTGCCAAGAGAGCTCCTGACACATTCACGACGTCCCCTAAAGTCAGGCCAGACACCTGTTTGTTCTCCAACAAGCTCCCACCCGAGGCCTGAGGATGGGGCCAGCTCCGTCACAATGGCTGCAAGTAGTCCCAGGGAGCACACACAGACATTCAGCTCTGCATCCTCCAGTTCCAGAGATTTCATGGCCTCTGAGATGCTGTTCCTGGCCACATTCAGCCAGCAGCTCAGCCCAGGGTCACTGGCCAAACCCCAACCAAGGGAGTTCATTCTGCCCCAGCGATGGGGTGGGACAGCCTGTGTCCGCAGTCCCCAGCCACCCTGCACGGTTTCCGGGTGCTGGGTGCAAGCACTCCCCTCACTTTTTATCTCTTCATTAACTGCTCATGACAGACCTGATCTCCTCCAGCTCTGCAGGGACATGCCAAGGGCACTTTTCAACATGTCATTCCACTGTCACCGCTCACTGCTCTCCAGCCCCAACAGACCATTTTGCTGCCTTGTCCCAGACTGGGAGTGACAACACCATCTTCTGCCTTAAAACAGGTCCCTAGGGTTTACTGACAACAGGCATGTCAGCATATTGTCAGCATCACAACACAACAATGTCAGCAAGAGTGGAGGGTCCTCCACCTCACAGCACTGTGTGGGATCTGTCCACTGAATATATGGGTGAACTCTCAAAAAAAAAAAAAATCTGTATGCAGCATGCTTATCTGACTTAATTATTTCTGTACATTGCTGCTCTCGGCCTGATCCAGCAGCAACATGGTAGATCACAGCCACTGTCCAACCAAATTCTTCCCTGACAGTCTGTGAAGACATATATTTGCCATCTGCAACCAATTCCTTGGTTTCTGGCACATATTTTCAGTGCTTTCTTTTGAAAGCTGTTTCAGATTTCTTTGGGCTTCTCTCTAACCTCTTCCGGCGAAGCCTCACACAGTTTAATTGTTGACAGCTGTGTCAGGAGAAGTATTTTACGTTTCTTTTGCTGTTCCTCTTGCTGCAGCACACCAGCTGCTACACAAAGAGCTGCCTGGCTGTGTAATACACACCAAGATGTGGAAAGCAGAACATGTCTTCTGAGAGGGGGATTTGGGGGGCTTGTGATGTTTATCAGAGATAACTGCAGCTCCACAGGTGAAAACACAGAGAAGTAAGAGGCAGCTGAGCAAACAGGTGTGAAGCTAGAAGCAGCGGGCTGAATAAAAGTCAATCTCTCATCCTTTCCAGGAGTTTGCATTTCAATTTCATGGTAAAGTAAAATCCAGTTAAAAAAACCAAAAATCACTGCTGATTTTTTTTTCCCCAGGCAAAAGATAGGAAATGCTGGGGACTAGACTGCTCTCCCTTTTCTGCCAGGCTGAACTCAAACATGAAACATCTGTTCACATAATTTAAGACTAGCTCTTGCAGTCAAGTAACATAAGCACAAACTCTTTTTGCCATCAGTGCAGAACTATCAGTGAAGCTTTTTGTGGAAGCCTAAGGATCCAGACACTTCCGATGTGCCTTGCAAGCACCAAATAACGTGTTCTCACTACCAGCAGAGAAAAATTAGCACCTTTTCCATATATTCTAAATCCTGAAATCTGTTTTTCTAGACCCACACTGTACACATTGTCCTTCAGGAGCTTCAACCTGGGCAGTACCAGCTATATATAACAGTATCTCACCCAGCACAGTGGGGCTTAATTCAGCTGATTGCAAAGATAAAGAAAGGGCAGGGGAAAATACTTGGTTTTCAACATGGAATCACAGACTGGTTTGGGCTAGAAGAGATCTTTAAAAATCATCTTGTCCACCACCCCAAACCATCACTGGGAACACCTTCCACTAGGGCAGGTTACTCCAAGCCCCATCCAACCTGGCCTCAAACACTTCCAGGAATGGGGCAGCCACAGCTGCTTCGGACAACCCACTCCACTGTTTCAGCACAACCTGCAGAGCAGAGGGTAGGATTTTAGTAGAAAATATCAAGGCCTGAATTTGCTTTGCAGAACTCTCACATGGCCATGGGTTCAGAGCTCACACCCCTCACTGCATCCCCAAGCTTGGAGAAGAGAGACCTATGGCTTGAGCAGGGCTCAGTTCTCACAGAAATGCCTGTGCACACACGTACAGAAGAAACACGTCCCTGCCTGGACAAGTACAGGAAGTTCAGAAACAGAGCAGTGGCAAACCAAGCAAAAAGCCAAAGAACTATGTGTTATCCAGACCCCATCCCTGCTCCAGCAGCCCTCCCAGAACTCTCTATGTTCAACATGTTTTGGAGCATGAACCCCATCCTGTCACAAAAACAGACTGGAAATCAGGGCTCGTTTCCAGTCCTGCTCCCAGTTCTCTCTGTGCATGTACGAGTCACTTTGTTTTCCTGCTGCTTTCTCCAACCCCCTGCCTGCTGTGCCATGATGGCCAAGTGCGGATTGTCTCCAGCCACAGACCCGTACAGTGTCCCAGGAAGGGAACTAGACTGGAAGTGGAGGGCCTGAAAGCCACGGGGGGAAAAGACGGGGGG
>VZRE01002642.1:57296-89229 GCA_013396775.1 Cephalopterus ornatus | reverse complement strand
GGGGGGGGTGGCAGGAGGAAAAGTACCTGGAGTTCATGGTGCCCTGTAGCTTTTCTGTGCAGCAGAGGAATGCCATCCTGTTTTTTTTTGCCTTCTCCCCGCACAGCAGTAGATGGAGCCCTCCTTCCCTGCTCTCAGCAGCCAGAGACACAGCAGTACCACAGATCCCAGCTGTAGTTACTCTCTCAGCACCGGCCAGCGCTGCTGTGGGGACAGACCTGGGGCGTCACACAGGAGGGACCTCAGGCTCACGGCTCCTGCCTGACACATGAAATTCCCCGAAACTTGTGAATGACAAAAGTGTTCAACTAACCACAGCATTGCCTTTCCTTCCATTTAGGCATTGGGTAATGTTTTTCCTTTATTTTGTAAACTGTCACCAGGATTATACAAAATTCAGGAGGCTTTTTTCTTTGGCAAAATAAGGAATGACAAGTTTTGCTTGCTATACTTAGAGACAACACATAAAAGTTTTATCATGGCTATGAGCACTCTAGACAACATTATCCAGAGGATTTTACGGGAACTAAAGGTCAAGGGATCCGAGGCCAATTTCTCAACCATTGCTCACAGCCTGTGTGTGACAGCAGTACAGAGGAGGGATGAGGGCACTCTGACAGCCACATGCCTCTCTGCAAGCTGGGAAAGATTACAAACATGTATGTTGGTTTTCTCTTCCCCCACACACCTCCATGTGCTCCTTCCAGTGACTCCGGTATGGCCCTGCATGGATACAAGCAGCCTTCTGGTCATGCACCACCGTCCAGAACTAGAGGCTACTTAAGACAGGTCAGCCCTTAAGACAGGTCAGCCAGGTCTTCCGCAACAACGGCTGACAAATGGAATACTTCAGAGCAGTAAGAGCAAAATTAGGCTGCTCTCTCTTTTTCTGAGCTTTTTAGGGGGTTGGGTTTTGGCTTTCTTTGGTTGGTTTGAAAATTCACTGTACATATCCTGCTTCATCCCCGTGCACACCCAAGTACAGACTTGACTTTAAGGAAGAGCAATCTGTGCTCTCAGGGAAGACTGTCCTCAAAACCAATGTACAACCTGTTGTCCTCTGGAAACATGTGCTGCTAGACAAGCAATATATAAAACCACATTTTGACTTGTTTTAGATTCTTTGAAAAAGACCATGTCATGCAAGTAGGAAAACCAAGAATATTGTAGAGTTACACAAGATGCTGGAGATGATATTTGCCAGCAAGGTAACTCAATATACACCTATTCTGGCACTCAATAATTAAAGAGAGGCCCCCAGCAGTGAATCACAGGGTGATCTGCTCACAGCAGCAGCTCTTCACACCAGAGAGGGGCCAGTACTTGCAGCCAGGCACCAGCAACCATGCACCTCATCCGCACAGTCCAGCTCCAAAACAGGAATGGCAGTGCTTTTAGCAGCACTGATGGTTCATTTCTCCAAATAGAAATTACCAGAAGAAGGGAGATTAGACACCTATCCCTGACAGTGGGGTTTTTTACTGATTAGCCTAGTAATAACTGACTTTCTAGATTCAGGACATTATCCTGCCTCCGATCCTGCCCAGATACAATGGTCTGTTCAGACAGGATTCATGCCTCAGCCCTAACAGAGTAAAAATCTAGGTAAGGACTTTGGCATTTGGTCCTTAATGAATAGAAGCCAACAGCTGACAAATTAAATAATTCAGAGAAGTGAAAATTAAACAGTCCTGCAGTCACGAGTGCTGGCATATGGAAAGCTGCCACTAAGCTAATAATAGAAGTGTCTACCGCAGCAGAGAGGGAGGTCCCGGCATCCCAGAGCAGCCACACATCTGGGCACTGGGAACACAGCCATTAGCAACCTATGTTTAAGTAGCACATTCTTGCTACCTTCCTGCCAGCTGCTCATCTTCTGTTACCACAGGCCATGGGCAGCAGCGCACAAGCAATAATGTGGCACTAGAGACAAATGTGAGTTTGGGCTCTGCCCACCAGGCTCCCAGTTTGGCAGACACACTTCCTGCAGCCAAAGGCACCAAAGAGGTTCCTCACCAGTACCTTGCCTGTCTGGGTGCACCTGCTTTACTCATTTCACCAAAACATGGACAACTGGCTCATTTGTTACACACCTGCATTTGCATATTCTGGACACCAGCCACCTTCTCTGGCTCCTTCAGGTATCTTTGAAGAGCATAAAACCACTTGGGGACAAGACTTCCTGGCTCACTCCAGCCTGTGGTGTGATTTTCTTGTGTGTAGCAGAGTTGCACTGCTTAGGAATGGGAGGAGAATCAGGGCTATGAGGTGGAAGATGAACCAAACACACAGGTATCACTCACAATCAGAGATGATTTCCAGACAGGTGGGTATGCAGCTTGCACAAGGTATTGACCCATTAATGAATGGCAGAGGAAAGTTAATCAGGATGGTGGATGCAGCCAGGCTACTCACATTCAGGTGCCTGCAAAAGAGAGCCCAGGCAGGGATGGGAAAACCAAAGCATGGGGTGGACTACAGAAGCCTACAGCAGCAAGATTGAGTGTGTATTATATGGCCACAGCACGAGAAGCATGCTCACGTGAAACACTCATCACCCACATGTGCAGCACTCCTGAAGATGCCAGAGGAGGCTGATTCTCAGCACTTCCCCAAAGAGTGTCCTCCACTCTGTAGCCAGAGAGCTGACAAGAGATAATGGGCACTAAAGAGCAGAAGTGAGATAAAGCACTAAAGAGAAGAGAGAGATAAAATGCTGGAGAGGAGATATGCAAGAGTGCACAAACACACAGAGGAACCAGCTGTAGTATAAAGAATGGGCAGGCTCTGCCTGCTCCAGCACTGAATCACTGCTTCTCTTCCTGAAGGACCTGCCCCATGTACTAGAGGAGACTTTCAAGGCATCACACAGTAGAAAACTGCATTGCTGCTGAGCAAGCTGGATAACACAGGGCAAACTGAGGAGATACAGAGCCACCATGCTGGGTTAAGGATCCATCAGTCTACAGAAGAGCAGCTCGTGCTGGCTAAGGGTGGCTGGGAGAAGACCCTGCTTACAAGGAAGTAAAAGGAAAGGAAACTCCGACAGTCTGGTTCTGTACCCAACATCCGCTGCAAGGGCTATCTGTTGGCTCAAGAGATGAACCATCAATTTGGCCAACAACTACAGCAGACATAATTCATCTTCCCTCCTTTACAATAAAAGAGACCCAAGTATCTCAGATTCACGAAAGGGGATTTCTGTCCAACTGTCCCTTTCAGAACACATGTGACAAGAAGAGCCTTCAGAGCAATCAGCATCTTGTTCTCCAAGTTCATGAGCAAAACGAACACCTGGTGCACCCACACAAGCTGCTGTTCGGCCAACCTTGATACTGATTGCCCATAACAATGGCAAATGCACCCACAGCTCTCCACTGTAGGTGTATGGTCCAGAAAAAAACATCCCTCTTTGTTTGCAATTGTAGCAAGAAAATATAACCTCAAAAAGAACATGCAAGTTCTTCAATTTAGTGTTTCAGCGCTTCCTGGTCAGAGAGTGATGGTTTTGCATCTACTAATTGTCCCAGCAAATATAGCTGCTGTTTTCCACATGTGTAAGGCCTCCAGGAGCAGAATTTTACCTGACTATTTCATCCTTACAGAGTCTCCACCCATCAGTACAGCATCCTCTGTCAGTAGAATGAGGTTTTTACATCATATCTGATTGGCAACATGAGCTTCTAAAATCCCAGAGCTGCATCAGGTGAGCTTATGGCTGGCCTTTTGCTAACCTCCCTTTGAGCTTTCCTGAGCAGAAGTTTGACTCCTGCAGTGCTGACAACAGGGGACACACCTGGGGAGGGTTTCTTCAGAACTGGGAAGGTTCCTCCACCCGTCAGGAAGAAGGGATGGCTTTTTCCTTGCCTGAGGTACTGACTGCTGTGGCCAGGCATGACAGGGAACACTTCTGGAGGCCTGCTCTTTCCTGGTGCTGACTACGGCTGTAAACAAGATTTTTGGCACCAAGTGTGGCACCCTGGCCTTCTCTACCTGTGGCAGCTGCATTTCCCCTCCCTTAGGTCCTTTTATGCCATTCTCCCCTGCTGCCACCACGGTCTTTGTGCTCACCTGTCTCTGCTTCAGATGAAGCAGTGCACAACACAGCAAATTGTGGAAGGCAAGAGACAGGAGGAGGGAACGCCAAGAAGCTTGTGCCCTCTCACCCCCTTCATCCACTCCTGGAAAAATGACACTGGACCATGCATAGTGATAGTGTTAATACCACAGAGAGCAGCAAGCTCATGAATTAAAATAGCAGGAACTGACAGTACTCACAGGTCTCAGAAAAGAAAGGTGACGTGGAATTGGCTTGTTCACCTTTTCCATGACAAGAAAAATTTCAACTTCTGTTACCAGCACAAACATTGTTTGCTCCTATCACGCTTTGCAACTCACCATACTGCACATCAGGACCACACAAATAAGGAAAGGCAGTGTGTTACTTCTGCCTTCCACAGAAAGAGCTCAAAACGCTACAAACCCCAACACTGTTGTTTTTTACAGGCTCCAAAGCGTCCAGCTGCTCAGTCTATTGTATCACAGCCTTCTGAGAAAAGCAGGCTAACAGCTAGCTGCTGCAGGGACAGAAGGACAGGTGGCCTCTCTGGGGCCAGGAGCCCTGGACCAGAGGCAGCCACAGTGCCAAGGGCAGCTGTCAGCCAGACAAAAATTCTCCATTTTTGATCCAAATTCATTAACAGCTGAGTAAAGAGGCAAGGAGGAAGAAGGACAACCAGCTCTCACAAATACTTACACAGCACTGTCTTCAGCTCCCATTTCTCAATTACTTGTCTGCTTTATGGCCATTAGCACAAGAGGAAAAATGGAAGTGAGCTGCAGAAAGCAATCAGTTTGTCTTTCAGCTTCTTATGCATACACACCAAAACAGAACAAGGACAGCCCCGGGAAGCGCTGGAAAACATGTTCAAATCTTTGAGAAGAACTGTTTTTACAGGACACAGGTTGTTTTGGAAATCACAAGCAAAGGGTACTCAAGTGTAACAAGTTTTTGAAAGGTCAGCAGAAAATTCCTATGGCATTTCAGACACCCACAATAAATGTTTATAACATTATAATGCTAATCACACATACCTTAAAGAGGCCTTACTGGAAAACCCAAGTGAATCCTAGGGACTTTGATTTAAACTGGAATCTGGCTGTTTCAAATCTTGCTGCAGAAAGGTTCATAATCCTGAAAACAACAGAAAGGACACAGCAATGAAGTATACGTAAGAATAAGATCCACTGGGGGAATGAAATAAATCTGATTTAGTAAAACCAGGATGGGATAGGATGTTGGCCTTGGCTTCAATGATTCTGAGCTGTCCCTCAGACAGGATCTGTAGTAGAGGAGCTGTACTCTAAAATGAGACAACAAATTAAGCTAGATTTTTTTAAGGATCAAATTCTTTGTATTCTTCTCATTAAAAGCTGTCTCAAACAGCCTTGTCTTTAGGGACTGCAGAGTTACTTTTGGGGTGTTATGCATTCAGCTGAATCTCTACAGTTTGCCTCTTTACTGCAAGTGAAGGTTTTCCAGGGAGAAATAGCATTTGCAGTAGTGAGCCATCCCTGGGGCCCCAACAGCACAAACTGTAGTTCACTGTAACACACCAGCTACTCCAGATTTCCTTCTAACCTACATTGTACACAGGTGAAGGTTTCCTCAGCTGTAATTTCACTTCATGCAGAAGGCGATTGTCCCTCATGCACACAGCACCAGCACAGTGGCCCAGCAGCCCCCAGCTGAGCTCCAGCTTTAAAGGCTGAGTGAGGGCTCCAACCGCAATTGCAGAGTGTCACAGGTATCAGATATTTGTGTGTATAAATGTGGTGCACAATTGCCCTGAAGCTGGTATATATATGTGCAGCTTAGAAATATAAAACCAGAAGCTGAAGTTTGATAAAAATTTGGCTGTCAAAACAGCAAAGCAGGAGAATATACAGGTAGAAATGTGATTTCAAATGACAACTAATGCATGTTTGTTTTATGGGTATCAGTTATCTACATGGACCTTAAAAAACACTCACACAGAATAAATCCCATGGATTTCCTTTCCACTCAAAGACAGCTTAAAACAGCAGCTTTGGTGATTTCGCTTCCAGACTTTCTCAGGTTATGATGTAAGGAGACAAAAGACATCTATGACAGGCATCCTGGTCCCTGCCTCTCCTCCTCTCTGTACTCTGTCCCTCTCCTCTTCACTGAGGGGTTCCTTTTCTCCCGACTTCCTGTTACTGCCAGTTATAGTTTTCCTCCCAGATGGCAAACATCCACCTCCTGGCTGCAGTCACTTGCAGGAAGCAGCAAGCCTGCTGCCTCGCTCTGCACAGCACTGAAACAAGTGACACAGGACTAAGCTTCACCGTAACCACAAACGCACCTAATCCACCAAAAAGTGTGGAACTGAGTTTGCAGGACACGCTGTTTGAAGAAGTCTCAGACCTGGGAGTAAAACACAGAGCACCAGTTTTAGGCGTACATGACATGGTAGATGGAGGCCATTCATTCTGTGTGCTAGAGGCACATGAACACAGAACCAGTGTTAGACCCAGCATTAGCAGCTGATCATTGCCACAATGGGAGAGATTTATCCTGTAGCACCAGATATTAAAGTCTTTACATAGTGTGCCACCTGCTCAATAAACCCAAGATCAAGAGACACAGGCACACCTGAAGAGATGATGAAGAGTCAGAGTTATAAAGGCATCTTCAACTCCAGTCATAAGACCTAGACCCAGGACGGAGGCTCAGAAGTGCTCTGTTCTACGTGCCCCCCAGTCATCACTCCCCACTTCCTCTGAGGGGTTCTCACCTCGGTAACAAGCACCTGATGAAGAGAGTCAGGATCTCTCTTGTCAGGCCACAGCAAAGGCCAGCAGAGAGCACTAAGTCTAAAGCCACAAGCCTGAAGTTATTTGAAGACACAAACACATGTGGAAAAACCTCCAGTTTAAAACATGGGTTATAAAAGCCAAGCAGTTGTGCCCAGTACTGTGATCAAATGCCATCCTTATTCCATGAGAGCTTAAAATAGGCTGGGTAACAAGGCAAACAACTGTAAAAATCCTGAGCTGCTGCCAATGGACACACAGCAGGCAGTAGCACCATGCTGGCTTTCCTCACTTCCAGCACCGTGGTGTTTGTCCAAGGAAAGCCTCCATTATGCTTCAGGAATACACTGAGCTGACTGTTGATAGAGCCAGCAAGGAACCTCACTGGCAACCTACCCACTGTAAAGGTTCCACAGGCCCCATGCTGAAGCCAGTTGGCTCCA
Source organism: Cephalopterus ornatus (assembly GCA_013396775.1). Lineage (NCBI taxonomy): Eukaryota > Metazoa > Chordata > Aves > Passeriformes > Cotingidae > Cephalopterus > Cephalopterus ornatus. The sequence continues at coordinate 81,949 of VZRE01002642.1, read as the reverse complement.
GTACTACAGGGTGAGCGTGGTCAGACCTCGAGAGCACATTCAGATAACAGGACATGGGCAGGAGTGCTCTTATTCCATTTACCCAGTCCATAGGACAAAAGCTAGGCACATGATCCATGTTCCTCCCAGATCCTCCAAATCCCCTCTGCCAAGCACAGGTATTTCTCACATTTTAGCTGCTGCCTGCATAGGCTTTGTTAGTGCTGGAGGCTGAGGCTTTGTACCAAACCCCAGGAGTTCAGTACATTCTGTTCAGAGAACTGAATAACCAGTCACATTTGCATTTGCCTAAACATAATGCAAGCAAATAGCAGGAATAGGTTTAGCACTCAAGAGGCACAACTAAAAGCAAAAAACACCCATCAGTAATTTGGTACTTTTACAAAGAGACCAGAAAAAGCCAATAAGGAATAAGAGTAATTGAAATGGTATTTTTGTATTGCAGCAAAACCCAAAGAATATAAAGTTCAAGATGTATGCCAAGAACCTTAAAACCTATTTTTAACCATTCAGTACATTTTATCAACAGATAAGCTGCTAAATACCAGTTCTGGGGTTTAGATTTTTTGTTACAAGCATGTGCAATCTCTGTCGCTGTCTGAGCCTGGCTGCTTTCCTCCGCAGCCGCAGCGGGATGGCAGAGGTAGCCAGCCTCCCAGCAGAGCTGCTGCATTATGAATCACATAATGCTCACCAGGGGAATTCGGGCTGGAGTGCCGAGGGTGGGATCCAGAGAGCCAAGAGGCTCGGGGTGCTATTCCTGGCGGCGCCAGCGATTCGCCGCGTGACCTTGTGAAAGTGACTTAATCACCGCATGGATCGACTTCCCAGGCTGTCACACCGCAGTGCTGCAAACCCCGCGGCTTGCCCGCCTTAGTAAAGGGAGAAGCAGAATGAGACTATCTGAAAAAGAAACGAAATAATGCAGCGCAGGAGGGTGCAATCACAGAGCTGATTTCAAAGCAGCTTGGACTGTGTTTGGAACAAAGACTTTTACCCAAGTAGTAAAAGACAAAGGTGTTAAAAAAAGAGCAGCATCGCCTTACAGTTATTTTATCCCTCTGGGCATTGGATGAAGCAGATGTTACTGTAATCGAACACCTGAGTCTGAACGCTGCTATACCTCATGAGATTGAACCCCACAACGCCCCTGCATGAGGGGAGGGCGAGCACTGTTTGGTGTGGAGCTGGTTACAGAACACTCCCACGGCCAGCCCCTGTCGCGGGATCTGTGCTGTGCAGCAGCGGTGATGGCTGCAGCTCCGCCCGGTAACAGCACAGGGGACAGCCCCCGGCGTTGAGAAGCCCCGCTCGGCACTGCTGGCAGCTCGCCCCGGGCAGCGGCTCGGGGGGCCCGCGGTGCTCGCCCTGCCCACGGCTCCAGCAGGCCCAGGGCACGGCGGGCGGCAGCGGGGCTGTCACCGTGCCAGACAGCACGTCACTCGATCCGGCACACCCTGCAGCGCCTGCAGTCCTTCCTCTGCCACAGGCGAGCACCAGCCTCCGTAAGGAAGCACCCGACGGGAGCTGGAAGCCCGTCCGTGGGCCATGCAGTGTTGGGCGGGTCCCTGCGGCCGAGGGTCATGAGTCCCTTTTCATGACTGACGGAGCACAGTTTGTTACAATGGCCAAGCCTGAGCCACCCCAATCGAACAACAGGCACCACTCATTCCCAGCTTCTGTCCAGTTGCACAGGATCACTTCGGCTGCTGCCCGAAGCCAAGATCCAGCTCTGGGTGACCTCAGGGAGCCATTAATGCCGCCACAGGATTTCATTCCTCTGTAATAGAAGGCACAGCTTACTCCCACATCCACGCTTCAGGATCAAAACACACTGCAGACCAGACCTGGAAACTGCCTATTTGATCAGGGAGGTCTTCTCCTACCTAAACGATTCTATGGGTCTGTGAGACTGCTCTGCCTGGAATGTAGGCTTCAGCCTTCACTGCAATAAAGGGGAGTTTCCACAGAAGAGAAACCAGAGTCATCATCTGCTGTGTTCTGTGATGGGGGCTTGGTTGTTTTTTATTTACATTCACAAACCCATAGTTATCAGTTATGCACGTTTGTGACAAAGCCCTTTTCCAAAATACTGCCAGCCGTGGCAGCAGAGAACAGTTGCTGTCCGATTACCACACACAAAACTCAGGCAGATCCTAGATTGCATCCTGCAGCCTGGTTTCACAGCTCCACCTCAACATGCCACCGCATGCTTTATTGGAACAAGCTGCCTGCTCTTTCTGTGCACTGCACAATCTCACACTTGCTGATTTCAGTCCTTTACTTCTAGGTTAGCTGTTCCTTTGCTGAGCAGAAATACTGCTATTCCAAGGAAAGGAACAGTGACAAGTCACTCCAGACAGTGACAGCAGCCATAACTGCTAACACATGGCACAGCAAGGCTGCTGAGCAGGGACTGTCATTCTCATTTTACAGATAGGAAAATAAACCCCTTCTGAAGGCAAGGACAACAGACTGGCACTTTCCAAGTAGCTGCTTTTGAATACCAATCATTACTAGTGTTTTCTCTCCATTTGCCATGTTAATCCCATGGGAGCACATGTCAGTGACTCTCTCCCCACTCTGCCCCCAAACAGCTGCAGATCTTCATCTCACCCCTGTTACTGGACACCTTCTCTGACAAATCAATTGCACAATTAACACCATTTTGATAAACTCAAGGTAATTCTGTACCTCACCCAGACTGAAGTCCTCTCCTGCTTCTCCAGAGGGCTTTGTGTGCCTCACAGTCACATATTACACCAGTTCCATCACTACAATCTCTCTTCATTGCCAAAAAATCTGTTTATAAAGCCCCAAAGCTGCACAGATTACAGAAAACCTAATGTACAGAAAAAAAATTGTGCCACTGGGCTGGCATGCCTGACATGGCACAGAGCAGGGACATGCCAGGGACCTGGTATGAGTTTTGGGACCAGCCTGCCTGAAGCAGCTGCCACGGTCAGCTACAGCATGGCCCTATAGCACAGAAAATCTCTGCACTGCCATCCTTGGCACTAGGTGCAAGGCAGCGCACCCCTCTGCCAAACACTCTCCACCAGAAGACTTAACCTTGGGGTGAAGACTTCTGGTGAAGATCAATGAACAAGGGAGAGGCTGAGTCAAGGGCTCAAACACTTCTGGCTCACACAACCCAATTCTTGCCACCACACTCAAACCCAGTTTTAGTTTTGCTGCCTCGCCCATTTAGAGCAGTCTCCGTCACAAGCACATGCTGTGGTTCCTGCAATCCCACAGTAACCTTGGCCGTTAGTTCTCTATCTACACATGGATTCCAACCTATACAGCCAGAAGCAGGAGATTTTTTTCCTAGGATTTCCTAAATCTTTTAATCTTTTACCTCTGAAATCTGTAATTCTACTTTTTAAAGTTCATATTCATGAAGTGACCAAACTGCTGGTACCAGGGAGAGAAAAAGTCCTTTTTTTCACTCTTCAATTGCAGTTCATGGCATCTCATTTCACAGTCGCCAGCCAGGGAAGAGCTTACATAAGAGTTAATGCAGAGATTGAAGTGACTTACAGAACATTTCACTAACAGAAAAACACCCTGCAGAAACCGGGAAGAAACAGGATTTGTCTACAAATTTAACTACTGAATTTAACTTGCTCTGCTGGGGAGCCAGACAGGGACCAGTGTAATCTCAAGATTTGCCAGTATTAAACATCACTTAATACCAGAGAGACTTGAACATGCTGGAGAGTCTAATGAAGAGGCACGAGGATGATGAAAGGATAGAAGCACTTGACATACAGGGAGAGGCTGGGGGAACTGGGAGCATACTTTGAAGAGGAGAACTGATCTAGAGGGTTTCTTGAAGTCCCAGCCTCAGTTGTCCTTCAGTTCTGTGAGAAACAGGGAGAACGTGATTTGTTTAGTCTAGAAGGAGAAAGCTGAATGGGCATAACAGATCCCTTTGCAGACAGCAATCAAGGTTTTTTCTTCCCGGTACATATCAAGGAGTAACAGGCTACTTTTGGGGAATGAAGATGTAGGCTGAGTTTCTACAGGTAGTGCTGGAGCAGACCATGGAATGACATCAGTAGCTGATTTAAAGAAGAAAGTGGGTGAAGAGCCCTTAGAAGAACTGAAGTATTACCAATCCTGCTTCAGAGGGGACCTGACTTTGCACCATATTTCACTGATTTAAGAGATACCTACCCCCTCCCTCCAATCTCCTGATCCCCCACAACCCAAACCTTCATGCTCTAACTTTTTTCGCACCTGTAGGACTGAAATGGCTTTGTAAAAGCTCAGAAGAACAATGCATCCTTTTAGAAACATTATTCCACTTACAGTGGTAGATTTCACTATTTCAGAGCTAGGAAAACTGATTAAAAAAAAAGTCAAAATCACAACCTTCTGAAAGCTGGAAACTTACATTTTCCCAATTTATACTCTGTGTTTAATGAAGACAGAATTTAACCCAGTCTGTGAATTCCTCAAAAACTGTTTGGAGTTTTCAAAAGTTATTTTTCAGTTCATTTAGTTAAAGCTAAAAATCAACAGAAGTATAGCTTTGTTATATGCTGTTCAAATACACTTGGTTCATTATAACCCCAGTTAAGCCATGGCCACCCAAACCCACCTCTAAACCTCTCCCCCTTGGGCACTCAGGCCAGTACCTTCCTGTCTGGTTCTGCTCTCTCATCCTTTAATTTGAGACACCGAGCACTAATGTTCCAACTTCACAGATTCAGGTCTTGGCCTCAGTTTCACATGGTAAGAAAAGCAAAAGCAACACTACCAAAAACCTTAAGTACTAGCAATTTCTTTTTTGAAGCAAGAGGTTGGGCCATATTCTCTGCTGAACTAGAAAATGGAAGAGACTGGTAAGGAAAGAACTCTGTTCTCAAAACTGATGAATTTAACTTGCTAGTGGAAAGTACATACTGCACATCTAAGCAGTAATCAAATACTCTAAAACCACCCCAAATCAGCCTGAGAATACAAAATAGTTGCCTAGCCAAATACTACCTTCATTCCAACCAATGCCTGCATTTTTCAGGTACATTGCAAATGGTGAATTTGCTTTCAAAGGCTTAGAGCTTTCAAACTATAAAGTACACTAGCAAAAAATCGTCAGTTTAATTACCTAGAAGCCAAATTTTGGTAAGTAGGTGGTGCAAAGGGACCACCTACTTGAAGCCCTGCCCTGACATTCACAGAATCCGTCTATGTTTGCTTTTTAATACTTTTAAGTGTTCCTTTAGTTTAGTCTACATTTGTCTTAAAAAATTTATCTTCAGTATTGGAAGAGGTGCTTCTGCTAACACCATTTCTATTGCTGTGCTGAAGCCATGGGGAAATTCAGGCTAACGTACCCTCTTAAGTGTGTTCCAAACACTCAGCCTCACCTTGTCCTTTAGAAGCACCTGACAAGTAACGTTAGTAAACACTGCTCTATGCTCTGTCACCTCCCATTCGCAAGAGCTGGAATGCTCTGTGCACAGTATGGGATGCAACAGGACAGCAGTCATTAGGGAAGAATATAAATAGACATGGATGCTTGGGTCTGCCTAGCTGGGCAGAGATCCATTTGTGCAAGGTTTTTTTAACACAGCAGGTAAACCTATGGCTACAAATTCAAAACTAGCTTTTGCAGGTGGCAGCTTTTAGGGAGCTGTCAATGAGGCACAGCCTATTTCAGTGGCCAACACCTGCTTGTTGATGAGGGAAGGGCACAGCCCAGTGACGTGGCTACTGCAGGAGGAGGCTGATAGCCACAGCCTCTCACTGGGTCAGTGAGCAAGCTGCCCGTGCACAGACATCTCCTGCTGTCCAAGTGCCTACTTTGCATTTGTCCAGTGCCTGGTCCCACAGGGCTGGTCTTTGGGGAGATCACACAGCCTCTGGAAGCACAAATAACCACCATAGATCACTGCCGTTGGTCCTGCTGATGTCAGGCTGAGCATCAGGGCAACCCGCTGACCAAAAGGTGCTTTACTGTCACCTAGCAGACCAGTAAATTGGTGTTAAAACTACTGAGAGGTAGAAAATAGGTAGATAAAGGCAACTTAAACCAAATCATCTTTTCCCATGTATAACACTGGATGTTCCCACTCATGTGGCTGACAGCTGCTGGCCTGTTCTCTGTAAGCAGAGACTGCCACCGAGTCTCACCAGGACAAGTCTGGGAAACTGGAGGCTTGAGGTTGTGCAAACTGACTCATGCTCAAGAGTGAGTAGAGATCCATAATGCCTTTTTGATAGCAGAAATAAAGCAAATCTTCACCAGGAAGGATGTTATGGGCCAGAATCCACATATAACATTAGCAAGTGGAACATGTGCCAGCCTTGGGAGGGACATCACTGTCATGCATCAGAGCCCCAGGGCTCCTCTTGCTGCTTCCAACTCCCTCCCTCTGTCAGGGCAGCCCAGTGGCAGGGCAGGATGACTCCACTGCCAGGTGGAGTGGCAGCACTGGGACTCTCTCCGTACTAAGAGGTGAAATAACCCTACACCAGCCGATGTAACACATTCTTATTCGCTTCTGTTATAGCCTGCGCTGTCCAAAGACCCAGGTTGTTGCCGAGATGCAGATCCAAATTAACTCAAAGTACAAATAATAAAAATCAGCCACTGTTTTACAATTCAAATTCATATGAAGAAGCAAAATTGGATCAACCCAGATCCACAACCAGATCTTGTATATAAACAGATAAAGCTTGTTCAGTCTTGGATTTACGCTACTTTCAGTAATTTTCTAGTGTTGTCATGCTCCTGCTAGGTCGTGGACCCAGGGGTGCAATATTTCCCACCTGCTACAATTACAAACATACTGTGGTGTTCCCCTTGTAATTCTGCTCTCTCCTCACAGGTGCAGGGGTAGATACAGTGTTTGGAACAGCCCTACTTGCTGCCAGGGCTTTGCCTCACAGCTGTCTCTGGGGTTTATAGCACTGCCAGGCCACAACTGTTCCACCTGCATTTGCCATGCCAAGAGTCTGTCTCAAATAGAAGTATTTAGATTTGTGAAAAACAAATCAGGTAGTTTCAAGAACAAGGAACAAGATAGTGCTTTATTTAGAAAAATATTAACCACTGCAGCCTCAGCAGAGGGTTTGGCAGATGAACCAGCAAGTCACAGAGAAAAAAAACCCAGAGAGCAAGTACTACAGAACAACTGTACTGCACACACAATGCAAGCTCTGCCCCAAGGAATTATGTCAGAACAAGGTTAATTATTTCCATTGGACTAATACTTTCCATTTAATTTATTTATATAAATCAATCTGCATAATGTACACTGGCATCCTTTATGTTTCAATTTTGCTTACAGTAATAAAACTAACTGCAAATTATCCCTGGCTACATGTTATTTTTATATCCAAGAGCACTGAATGATAAAAGCTTGGCAGGACAGATCTGACTAAGAGAGAAAAACCATTCATTCTACTTCCCAAACATAGCATAACAAGACCATGCTCCACAGCCTGATTTTAAAGCAGTAGGATGAAAATGACTCAGCCTACGTTAAAATTAGAGGTATGATGAGATTGAGACTGCAGAGAAGTACTGAACTAAATGCATTTCTACTTGACTCAAAGAGGCTTTTTTTTATTAGTGCCTGGTAAAGGAAATACTAGCAACTTTAAAAGTCTGTGAACCAGTCAAACCAACAAGGTGTTTCCTGAAGCTGTGAGTGCCACCTGCCATTGTCAGCGCTGCAGGAAAGCCCGTGATGACAGAGCACAGCAGTTGCATGGGGCAGATGCCGCGGGTCTGGCTCCCTGTGGCACTGTGGTGAGGCACCCCCAGCCTCCAGTGCTGGCACAGGGGACGAGGCAAGGCGGGGATAAAAGGCAAAGTGGCAGCACGGTGCCACACGCGTTCCTGCCGGCAGCGACACCCTGGGCTCCTGCCGAGAACCTCTGCAGCCGCCTCTGGCTCCTCCAGCCCGTTTCCTGGGACGTTCAGGGTGGTTTCCCTAAGCCCCCCTCTTCCTCCCAGCCACCGGGAAGCGCCGCAGCCCCGGGCCCCGCTCCCAGCGCAGGGGGGAGAGCCCCGGGCAGCCGAGGGCCCCTCTCCCGCTGCCTGCCACAGGGCACCGGCATCACCCACCAAAGCCTTCCTCAAGTCAAACACCGGCACTGCTTGCACCGCCAGGAGCCACCTGGCTCAGAGCCACCCAGACACGGGCTTCTGTATCTTCTAGTGCTTCTCTGGGCTCAGAGACACACACACCGTATTTCTGAAGCCTCTTACAATGAATACTTACTCAACCTCACCCCATATATATATATATATACACACACAGATACTTTTAACATATGTAAAGAAATTTACAAACCCCCAACATTTTGAATGCTAGAACAAAAAAAGGCCTTAACTGGAAGAGCTCACTAGTCCAAATGACCAAATCAAGACATTCCTATTCCCCTCCTCCCAGATACACTACTTACAGCCAGCAGGAATGTGTCACAGCTCAGCATTCCGACCCACTGCCTCCCCAGGCTTTTCCTGTCTCCTGCAGGAAATCCTCCAGCTGGCCTTGCTTTGTTCTGTAGCATATTTTAAATTCAGCTTCTTTGCATCAATTGAAATCAGGTGCAGCAGGGGCTTAGTACCTGCACGTGGGTGTTGTTCCTGATGAGATTTCCTTACTTTCAATTTCCTTACAAGCAAATTAGAAGCAAAATAAAGAAGAGAATGATTCTTTCAGTGATTTGCTGCCTTTCTGCAATATATACACACATTCTCAAAGAAATGTGAGAAACCAACTGCCACTGAGGGACCTGCATCTCCCAACATGGATTAACCAAGTCCTACCTAAGTTCATGTTGAATGGTTTGCTCAAATAAGCGTTGCAGATTTCTCCTTCATGGGATAATTTTTTATTTCCCCCAACCTTTATGTTTAGAAGCAAAATTATGTACAAGTTGGTTGTGATAAGACACCATGGGCCGAACGTTACCCTGGACACTGATTCTGTGGAGACTTAAGCAAATGCATATTGTGTCTCTCAAGTTTTCTTGGGGAAGGGCCATGCCCACAATGGGCACTAGGTTTTCAGGTGTAAGGGGCTGAATTCTGAGAGCAGAACCCCCTGGGGTTTGTTCCTCCAGACAGCCCTGGCTGTGACACAGCAGCACAGGGGCAGGAAGGAGGCACGGATTATGGATGAGCAGGAAAACCAAACCCTCAGTTTGGCTGCAGGTAGAGCTGGAGGTCATGCATCACTCTTGTTTCAGAAGCAGCACCCTTAGCCTGGGGCTAAAAGAAGCAAAATAGGGAGTAAGGTAGGTCACTTGCCAGGTAGACTATCCTCAGTTGGGTTTTGTTTGGTTTGTTTTGTTTGTTGTGGGTTTTTTGATGCTTGACAGCTATTACCACTAAATAGCAGAACCTGTGACAATAGAGAACGTAATTGCTTTGCTCTGAGAACATGAGCAGCACTTTCACCGAACAAGAATGGACTTGTTGAGTTGTTTTAATTCTTGGCATAGCTGGGCATGTCTTATCTCCAGCTCAAAAAAATGGAAATGCGTAACAAAGACAGCCAGTTATCTTGTAAGTAACTGCACACAATTCCCACCACAGGACAGGATTGTTGGCAAGACATGGTATCAGTATAGGGAAACTTAATACTGCCAGCTGAATAGATCTGTCACATTTCCTTCTGCAAAATGTTATGTCTACTACTACTAGAAGTAGGACAGCTGAGTGATAAAATTTTAAAAAATGTGAAAAATATTTTCTCTATTTTCAAGTCTATTTGCCTTGTGAATATGTGACAGCATTTTGTTTTGTCAGAGTCATGTGTTATGTGCACAGGGCCAGAACTTCTTCAACCCGTACACCCATGTTCTCATCAACAGCAGCAGAACTTAAACAGATTCTGCAGCAGCTCATATAGGACCAAGAAAGCAGGCTTGTTGGGTGCTTTTATCTAAAAAGAAATAGGAATAAAATAACCTTATACAAGAATATTGGCCTTAAAACACTGAACATGCTCTTTAATGTCTGCTGGCTGAGGCCTGGTCCTACAGAGGCTGGAAGGATTTCACATTGCCAGAACCTTCCTTCCATGAATAGGCACTGATGTCATGTACGACTTTAGGATCAGGTCTTAGAGGACACTATTTTTAACTACATGAAGAACAAGCATGTCTAAAACACCTTAAACCCTCCAGCTGAGGCTATAGATATATTTTAAAGCCATTCTAATGTGCATAATTAATGTGAATATTACTCAGCAAAGGGTAAACAGCAAGTGTTGCAGTAATTCTAATGTCACTAATTTCATTACTCTACCGAAATATGCTACTGTAAATGGACTAGTACATTATGAAGTGTTATAAATAATAATTTAACTGCAACTGACAAAATGAATGAAGCAAGAACATTCTGTAACCCAGTGTTCCTACCCAACTTCATAATTTTCTAATTTGAGTAAAACACTATATCTGAGTCTGTCTGAGCACAGAAAGGAATTTGTTCATATCATTTACTAATTTGGAAAGAACCTTGGTTGGAAAAAAGTTGCAACATGTTAAAACCTGCACACTATGACAGAACATCAATAGACACGCCACACAACATAAACTGCTCCTTTGTCATCCTTCCCAGTACCCAGGTGAAGCCAAAGAGAGCACGTCACAGCAGTGGGGACAACCCAGGCCAAGCTGCTGCTGACGTTGGGACATCAAGTCCTAAGAAAGAACAACCCATCCTACCCGGTCTCAGAGGAAGGCAAAAGAGATGGGCTTCTCCAGTCATCCCAGCTGACACAGCTTGATGCTCAAGGAGGTGAGCAGGAAGGAGAACTCTGTCTCACCAGCCAGGCTCTCCCACAGCAATATCTGCTGTACTGCACCGTGGGCAAGGCTGAATGCTGAGTGCAAGGCAGAGGCAGGAGAAGTAGGTTCTACTTCGGCATGTGAAGTTAGAGCAGTTCAGCTTTCGAGATCTAGAGATGAGAAGAGACAGGTTAACAGCACATGAGTGATATAACTGTATCTTTTAGAGAGATTTTTAAAGCAGACCAAAGGTGCTTTTGTGCAACTTGTTAAACTGCTGCTTTATTCCTTCAATCAATAGCAAGTGTCAAATTGTTTTTGCAGAAGTTTTCTGTTTTGTTTTGCTTTTTAATTTTCATTCTTTGGTTTCAGTGAAATAAAAGGCATCTTTTTTTTGACAGACATAAAAGGGGCTGACAACTTCTGCTGCTTCATTACCTCCAGGTGAATTCCATATTCCATATTCTGCTCCTTCACTCCTCTTGGCTTCCTGCTCTGAAGTACCACAGAGTTTTCCACCTGCCTTTTTTTTTTTTAATTTTTAATTTGTTAGGACAAAAAGCTTTATCAACGAATCTACTGTTTATGCTGGTAGCCCTGACGTTCATCATAACAGAGCACCATCCCTGCCAATGAGCCGGGGCCAGACCCTGCATGGCTGCCTGCAGGTGCAGCCCCATCCCCCTCCAGAGGAGCAGGTGGGATGCTGAGTGGGGGTATCCCCAGGATGAACTCTCAGGGAGAAATAGCCATGGGGAGTGAGCTCTGATCTTGCTTCTGCAGCCTTCAGGAAGGGGGTTCCTACATCTCTGTAGCCCACCATAGCACAGAAGGGTCCTTAGTGGCATGGGCTTAGATGGGTCCATGGGCACTCCTGGGCTGCTGGCTGGCTGCTGGGCTGCATCCACCTTCCACTAACGGGAAAGAGGGAGGCAGAAGGGAAAGGCCTCACCTATCTGCATAAGCCTGAGTTGTGCAGTTACACCGCACATCACTCAGGACAAAAATCCTCCTGCTCCACAGTGTAAGGGAGTTCCCCCGGCAGAGCTGGGGCAGGCACACCAGGTGAGAACAGCCCAGAGGAGAAGCTCATCTGGAACTGCCTCTGACAGTGAGAGAAAGGATCCTCCATCCATCTGTCCTGCCCTCCCTGGTATGGCAAGCTCCGTGGGAAGCCAAGCAGGGGACTGACAGCCTGTTCTAGTACAGACAGCCCACAGCCACCCCAGGGGCTCTCGGGACCATATGAAGAGCTTTGTCAGGCACTGAGCGATGCTGGAAAGAACAAGATGCTCCTGCAGGGATGCACTTGTCTGGGAGATCTCAACTTCTGGACAAAGTCGTGTAGCTGAGAGCAGCAGCCTGTAATACCACCCTTCCATGGATGAGGACACCAGGGGGGTGTGCTGGGTATAAGCAAGGATGTTTATAATTCTCACTTTTTTGCAATACAGACGGATTAATCCTGTCCTTGCTAATCTGTCGTGACAGAACAGCTGACATAAGACTCCTCCAAGCTGCAACCGTTGTTTACAGCTGCAGGAGCCAGAGGTTGTTAAGCACAGTGTTAACTCCTACAGACCAACTATTTCCTCCTTTTTTTAAATAACCATTTCTTTAAGCAAGTGTCTCCTGGTATTTTAAAAATTCATTTTAATCAATTTAAAATCAATAACAAAGAAGCAAAATCCTTAGGGCCTGAAAGCTCCGATCTCTGCCACGCTGGAAGTGATGAGTCAGCTCCTGCACGGCCGCCATGGAGCGGCTGAGGGCCGCCCGCGAGAGCTGAATTAGGTCACTCGGTTTGCTATTCACGGAGCGGTGGCTGTCCCTGCCATTGGATGGTTCCCTCTTTCTGAGGAGAGCTGCGGCACTCCGAGGGACTGCTGTGGCACCTCGCTGCTGCTGCTACCGCCGCCGTGGCTGCATCCTGTGTATTTATCGGGCAGGAGCACAATGGAGCCTCTCCGAGAGGAGGGAAAGGACAGTGGCAGCAGGACACAGCACACACAGGGCCCTGTCCCTCTCCCGCAGTGCCGTGAGGCATCTCCTCAGAGTCCTGCCCTGGTCGCTAACCCGTGCTCTGCTTGGGTCAGGAACGGGAACCAGCGGTGTCCACAGCCAGTCCTCCAGCTCCTGCCTCCGCCCAAACCACAGCTCATGCCCAGGCTCAGCTCTGCTTACTTCCCAGGGGAACACATGCTCCCAGGGTGCCAGAGCAGAGCCACTGTGCTCCCTCACTAATTACCTGTTTCTAATTGCGGTGCCACAGTCCCAACAGGCAGCTCCCATGGCAGCTCCCCAGGGGGATTAACACTGAGCCTTTGCTTTGTACACTGATGCAGCGTGTGAAGAAAAGCAGTTCCCACCTCGTGTGCCCAGAGCACGTGAGCCATGCCAGTGGGTTACCTGTGTGTCTGTGGGTCACCATGGCACGGGGATGCCAGCACCCAGCAAGGCCAGCCTGGGCAGCAGTGGGAGGCTGCATTTATGGGCTGTAGGGAAGAAGAAATGTGCTGCCTCTGTCCCTGCATCCAGGTGCTGCTGCACAAGGGGGCTGAGGAGCTCTTACAGCACTTTTGTGGAATGAAAATTCCTGGTCTGCAGCAGGGGAACAGGAGCAGGACCATCAGAAGGGCAGAAACCCCCGTAGCCCACAATATCCCTGTGCTCAGTCCTCTGTCTGCTGACTAGGTTTGGGTTCCCCAGCACACCCTTCCCTGGGAGCCCTAAGGAAGGGCACTGGGACCCCTGACACCAAGGGTTGTCACAAGAGATGCACAGTGTGACTGTTGTTCCTGTGGTTGGGAAAAGGGGACAAGAAGGCTGTATGCAGCCCTCTTGTGCACAGCCAAGCTCTGCTGGAAGCAGGAAGGCTGAAAACACAGGTCTGAATCACCACCAGCTTGCAGCACTTATTTGAACACATCGGTGACCCGCAACAGCCACATCACCTCTGCATCCCTGCCCAGCTCCACTCTGGGGTGGGAAGAACTGGCCAGATGGGAAAGCACAGATGTCAGCTCAGCTCTCCTTGCTGTGACAGCTGCCCAAGCCCTCTCACACTGATGCTAGTTATTCCTCCCCAGTGCTGCAGCACCAAGAGACTCGGACACAGCAAGGGTGTCCCCTCGGTGACAGGGGAACAGGCAGGGCTTTGCTGGCTGTGCTGAAGGCAGAACACAAAGAGCTGCTTGCGCTCTCCTGGAACCAGTTTCGCTTCCCATACAAGCAGTGGCTCCAACTAAAAGGTGCCTCAATTAATTACCTGAATGCTCTTAGGCTAGAGCTTGTAAAGGAGCTTATAAATATTAAACAAGAAAGAAAGATCTTCTGTCTATAACTTGTTCTTTACTAACAAACAAGGTTTGGATTGAATCCATTCTGAAGCAAATTTTACAAGGACCTTATGCTGAAATTATTCAGTAGAAATAACAGAACAAAGCCCAGGGCATTTGAGAGGGGCTCACCCCAAAAAGCAAGGTCTGTGGTTGGTTGGTTTGGTTTTTTAAGAAACTTTTTTGGCATTAATGTGACAGAGCAGTAAAGATTTAGCAATAGCACTACATTAGCTCCATGAAATACACTAAACAACTGCTCCCTTATCTGGATCAGCTGCTGGAGCCAGTGTTAAGTCACCACTATCAGATCTGAAAGCAGAAGGGAATTCCTCACTAATGCATTGAAGGACAAAGGACCTTCTCTGTGACAAGGGCCTGTACAGTGCCAGGTGCTGGGACTGCAGCCACTCCATCCTGATGTGTGTGTGCCAACACAGCCTGCTGCTCCTTCACGACAGGTAACCCTTGGTGGCAAGGTGAAATAATGCTACTCTACGAATTGCTAAGTTTTCACTTGCAACAGGTAAAACAGCCCATGTTCTACAACCAAGGTAATCATGGCAACATGGAGCTCTTCTAGACAGAAATACAACATCTGCTCAGTATCAGATGCTCTACTGTGTTTGGAATATATTGCAATAGCAGGCAGGTAATACTGCTGTGGGGTCTGTGAAAAATGGCAGGGAAAGGAAATATAGGGAAAATGTTGTAATTATTTAAATGGGTTTGTTTTGATATCAGCAGAAAAAAAGTCTGCCTGAGCAAACAGTTTTTAGCCTGTTATCTTTAGAAATGGCCGTTAAAGTATAAAATTGCTGTTGCTCTACTGTGCCTCTGCCCTGAATTTGGCGATATTCACGTGAGAGCAGGCAAAACCAGCCAGAGGCACTGGGACCCTTGGGAGGCCAATGGAGGCAGAGCTCACCAGCTCCCATCCCACACTACCCAGCCAAGAAAACCCAAAGGGGACCCCCACAGCAAGCACCTGAAGCCTGACGAGATGATTGCTACAACCCTGCCGCTCAGTACACTAGCCAAACACCCCTTGTTTGGCCAAGAAACTGGTAAAAGCAGCCACATTCTTCTGCTAAGGAGAGGAAGGCCTGGTGCAGTGACCTTCCCCAGCTGGGAGCTGGCTGCCTGCAAAAGGTTGGGTTGGGAGTTACCAACAGCACAGGCTTTCCATGCTCCTGGCAGGTTGTCTCACGCCAGCCATTCTGGAATCAGCTCAAGCACAGGTCTGTGACCTGGGAAGACATACAGAGAAGAGCCA
The DNA here is from genome assembly GCA_013396775.1 of Cephalopterus ornatus. Taxonomy (NCBI): domain Eukaryota; kingdom Metazoa; phylum Chordata; class Aves; order Passeriformes; family Cotingidae; genus Cephalopterus; species Cephalopterus ornatus. The sequence continues at coordinate 66,571 of VZRE01002642.1, read as the reverse complement.
TTGGAGGCCAGAAGACCAGGGCAGCTTTTGAGTCCAATTCCTGCTCCAGCAGATGTCCTCTTCCTCACAACAGCCTTCAGAAGGGTCCAGCCACCTCCGAACTCAGAGCTCCAGCATTTCTGCTCACCAGCTGCTGAACTCCAAGTGTCTGCATTTCTGAAACTACAGTCTCCAGAGACTCAGAAAAAGATCTGAACACACTGGCAAGTACATCAGTCCCACTACTGCAGGGCAGCCCAGTGACTATGTCCTGCCTAAGCCTCTCTTGTCCAAGGAGTGGTTTTGTCTCTCCCACAGAGAAGCAATGTGACAAAATTACTGCCTGCTTACCTATTAATACTCACCTGTGATAGAGACCAAAGATTTTGGCTTGCACCCTCTTTTTCTCACTGAAGAGAAATCAAGATGAACCAAAATGGTTGAACATGTCTCTTTTATAAATTAATAAATGGGGGTTTTTTAATGATAAAAATTGAAGGCCTACTTCCTTGGAAGGCTGCATGGTGACAGACCCAGTGCAATGGTAAATGATCGAATAAGCCTGTAAAGTTTGGGTGTGAGATTTCAAAGACCTTCCTCTTATGTCCCACAGTAAGCATCACAGGCATTCCTGAGATAAATAACAGAATTATTTAAATAAACAAGCAAAGCTTTATCTGTCAAAAGGCAGGTAAGAAGAGAACGCAATGACAATTTCTCTGCAGGTCACATCTAACAGCACACCACAAATGCTGCCTGTCGTGCTGAGGCTTCCTGGGCACCCCACCTGTCCCTGTCCTCCCACTGGTCAGCGCAAAGCCTCTGCAAAGACAGGCCTGGAAGAAGACTCAAATTCAAGGTCAGACTCTGTAGAGAAGCAACAAACAGTATTCAGTGCTTTAATGACAAAATCTGTTACAGGTGTCACCATTTCAGTTCTCAACTTCTGATTCTTTTCTTACTACTACTTTAGTGCCTGGACAAGGGGTTTGACTGAACCAGTCTCTTGCTGATAAGAACATGGCCACACAAGAACAAAACTAAATCTGCCTCCAGTTACTTCTGTAGAAGGCAGAGATGGTCTTAAGTTTCTGATATGTGCATGTGGCCTGCGACATATGGTGCTTGCTAAATGAAAAGTATCAAACACTACATTTTCAAAGCTTTTTTTCTGATTTCTTTCCATTTGTTCAATATTTTTAAGGGTAATACATGGAGGGAGAATGAAGTGACTGATAACAGATGATTCTGAATTGTTGGCTTTGGTAGCACGAAGGGAAAATAAAAATGAATGCAAGAGCACAGCAAACAGAAGTGGTGGTCACCCACACTGCATCCTGAAATATAACCAGGTACTCTGTTCAGAAATGGCATTACCTCTATTCTGCACAGCTTAGGCATTAGCTTTAATATGCAGCACATTTCCAGCATATCTAACACACAGCAATTTCTGCCATGTGCCTGAGAGTACATTAAAGGGTGCTAGTGATTATAAAGCATGTACTAGATCAAGGAGATTCTCCCGCAATATTTTAATTTTCACTTAAATTAAATTTACATTATAATTTATTTACACCACTGTGCTAACAAGCAGGGAAAGAGGCACTGCAAGTGTAGCAGGAGGCATGCATAGATTCATTTATTCTTCCTTATTTTTAACTTGTGGTTAAACTTAACAGACTTCCAAGTGCAAGTAGATTGAAGCTCCATCTAGTGCCAGGGGCCGGGAAGTTACTGAGATTTGCACTCCAAAAATAGCAAACATGCTCACAAAAGTATGGAGGAGCAGCAGACAGCCTGGAATCCCAGAGCTTTCCCACGCAGTCGAGAATGCTGTGGAAATGCTGTTACAGTGTATAAGGGCTTCATGTTAAAGCTGCTGTACCTTGAGCCCAGCAGAGCCTGAACTGAGGCACAGCCCGCAAAACACCTTTGCCATGGTGAGAGGGGTCCCCGTGCCCGTTGCCTTGTTCCCTGCCATGCTCCTACACCAACACGCCCTGCACGGCTCCTCTCTGTGCATCCGGGGAACCGGGCACCCCTGCTGCAGCCCAGTTCACCCAGCTAACCCCTATCCAAAGCCAGGCTAGCAATGGCTCTGAAATGCCCTTGTGTTAAATACACAGCTTGAGCACCTGCCAGCAGGTCGCCACCATCTCTTCCACAGACACCTCCTAATGGTAGCACAGAAAATGGGTATCTATTGCCAACATACAAAATGTCTAGCTGGTGCTAATGTTCCCTTCCTCTCTTTTTCTGCATTTTTTTGCAGTGGCAACTGCTAGAACTGTACCTGTTTCTAGTTCTGTAACCAAACCATGCTGCATGTCCCAGCTACTGTATGCATGCCACTCTAACCCAAAACAAGGTTTGTTTAGCAGAGGACAGTTGTTCTGATTGTTCAGTCAAAGCAGTAACATGTTGTAATTTTTTTTTACATACTGAAGTCATGTATTTTCATTTAAGAAAAGTAATCCTCATTATGCATTTTACATTTGAGCTTCAAAGAAAACTGAGATGGGAGAAATCCTTTCACTCTCCCTGTTAAACATAACACACTCAAGTTACAAGGTTTTAAAAAGCACTATGCCAGTTGGGCAGAGGACAGACAAGCTGTAGTAGATGCATCTGTCCCACGTTTGTCTTCACATAACCCGCGTACGCACTGGGAACACCACTGTTGGAAACACAGGGGACCAAGTGTGAGCAGCTGTGGGCACTGCAGCAGCACTGATGCATGAGGGTGTTGGGAATACAGTCAGGTGAGGATGGTGAGTTACACAACAGATGACTGGATTCTTCTTCCTCACAGTACCAGCACCACAAGTCCGCTCTCAATTGTGTAAAGGCTGAGCAAAAACTCAGTGTCTGCTCAGGAATAGCACCCAGCCCAAGATCCAGACGCTTCCCCCACTGGCACTCACTGTGTGATCACAGCAGCAGTGCTGGGGGACAGCCCATCCATGGGGCAGGGGTACAAGCAAGACCAAGACCTCCTGAAGCCCCACCAGGTCTCTGGGAATGCCAGGCGAGAGTGGTGCTGGAGGAGCTGCCCCAGCCGCCCTGGCCTTGGCAGCGGCTCTGCCTGCCACACCTGCCCACACCTTGACCTTCCACAATGAACAGTTTGGTTGAGAGATACAATTACTTGTTGTCTGTAGAGAGGTACTTTAAAAGAAAACATTCTAAATGAAACCACACCATTTTCAGGCTGCTTTCCCCTTCACTCAATTATACTTTTCCCCATTTCTTCAATTTCCATTTATATATACCCTTATATTCTTAATGTTTCCTTTCACCCATGCCAGAGTGGCTGCTCTACAGTTGCACAGTATTAGACTTTCAGACTGAATACACGTCTTCTAAGCACATAATTAATGTATTTTAAAATATTTCTTTCATCATCTTTTGTGATTACGTAGACAACTTTGAGCAGAATAACGTTCATATGCTTTGTTTCTCAAAAATGTGATATTTATTTGACTGGATGCAATTGAGAGAAAAGCACTGCAGCTATGGCAGAAATAATTCTGTCAGTGCTGAAACTATGTAGCACTTCAACTATCAAAAATTCACAACAAAATATTCTAAATATTAAAAATACACTGGTGCTTCTTTGACAAGCTAACAGCAGGTGAGTTGACTGCTGCTCAGAGTTAGGATCGAGTTTTTTGTGGATAAAGAAAAATTTAGTATCAAATTAAAAAAATTGAAAAAAAAAGAAAACCTTTAGCCATTTCTGCTTCATTCAAACAATATTTTTCATTTGTATTTTTATAGAGCATTATAAGGTTAGAACTGTATCATTTCTCTGAGAAAATATATTTTTAGAACATACTATTTTAGACATACATTTAGAACATATTCAGAATTATTATTAAATGCTTTTGCAGACAATGAATGTTTTGTGTAGAAATTGTGTATCACAGATAAATTTATGTATCCATGATCCAAAAATCTTGTGAATTTTTAACAAGTAACAAGCATTAACAGCAAAATTATTTGTGACCAGAGGAGGAAATAGCACCCAGACAAACATATTTACAGATATGTCAGTGAAAGCAAGCTGAATGAAGGAAATAACACCCTGAACAAAGCTCCAGAGCTCCCCGGCTGAACCACGTGGGTGACGGAAGGCGCAGCGGAAAGCCATGCAGAAAGAAGCCCCTACAGCCATGGAGCTGGGAACAGCCCAGGCTGGGGCCCTGCTGTGCACCACAGCGCAACAGGACAGAAGCTAAAGTCTGGTTTTTCTTTCTTAATGCACGCTCGCACAGTGCAAAAAGTCAGACCACCTATTACATAGGTAAAATTGTATCCACCAGTAACTGTAAGAGAGAAAAAACCCAAGCAGATGAAGCCTGAGCAAAGTTAAATGCTCTCTTTCATCTCCTGTCATTTCTTGCTGCGGTCAGTGAAGTGCATAGAGATCACAGGTTCAGACTTCACACCACAATAAGACTGTTACCTGTGTTACCACACTGCACAAATATCTGCAGAAAAATGACTATCAAGATCCTGTGCTTGTTCTGCTCCATTCTCCACCTTTCTGCTTTCTCTCCCTATAACTTTGTGCTTCTCCAACCCTCTTACTGCATTTCTTAGCCTCGGTTTTGGCTTTTCAGATTAACTTCCACACAACCTTTCACCCACTGCAACAGTCAGTTCCCAGAGGCATGTGACCAGTCACCATGAGCTTGGGCAAAAAAATATGAAGACTTTGGATTGATGATGCTCCCACCTTCCCTACACTGTATCAAGCTATCTACAAACTTACTGAATTTCACAGTACATACCCTTGTTTCATAACTGAAAAGTTAACAGTTACCTACTTGGGTTCTGTTTGCGTGATTTACAGCAAAACAAAATGCTGCAGGATCGAAGCACACGGAGGAGCCTGACTATTTGGTACCTGTGAAAGTATGGAAAGCTGGGTCATATGGGCCTAATTCTGCACTTCTCACTACTGTAGGGACTCACATCAAAGACATCATTATGAACTAGAGATTACCTGTCCAAGTAAGAATTTACATCTAATGTACTTTAATTTCTAGGATTAATGTTTATTTTTTGTTGGCCACCAGTGAAAATTTACCTTAGAATTCCTAAAGCTGAGCAAAGTTCCATGACTTCAGACATCTTTTTTAGTGCTTTGGCCAGTCTATAAACCACATCCACAAAAAACTGTCCTTCCTCATATTTTAAGTACTTCTGGAAGCCACTGAAATGAAAGTAACTTCATACCGTTATCTGACATAGCCATATCCCTACACTTGCACCTGATTTTCAGAGTTACATTTTAGGTTTGTTCTGTTTGAACTTGATGGTCAAACAGGGGATAAGGAAGGGAAACTCCTCAGAACTGCTTACATAACTGATCCTTAGGAAGACAAAGATTTTGCTGAGCTATCTGTATCGACCATACCAGGCCAAATTCCTCTACATAGACAAAACTCTCATCCACATATGGGGTTACACCACTGTTCCAAACAATGCAAGACACATCAGAAAAGCATCTTTTTTTCAGAACTTTTTGTATGGTTTAAGCACTGCAGGACAGGGCTCTCTGCAGTGCAGCCACAGCTCTGCTGGCATGGGACACCCTTCTTCATGCTCAGGTGTAGCTCTGTAACAGAACTCTGCACTAAGGTCTTAATGATTGCTTCATTTTGTATTACTGTAATTTTTAAACCTACCCTCAAGTTTTCCACTCATTAATATGTCATTTTTACAATTTGTTTTTAGCTAACACTCATTTCAGCCTTTGGTGGCTTCCTGGGTTTTCAGCCAAGTCCCTCAGGTAGCTGTGGAAGGACCTTGCACAGCTCGTCTCCTTACAAGGCTGACACAGAATGCTCCCAGCTGTCACCAGCTTACTTGTAGCACTTGTAAATCAGTGTTCTCCTCTGCACTTCCGAAAGCACTTGTGGTGAAGAGAAAGACCGCCACAGGAACCCAGTCTGGTCAGGAGGTGAAGTCACCAGAGCAGCGCCCACATGGGCACCAGCCACCGGCGCCAGAGCCACAGCACGTGAGCCCCGGTGCTGTGAAGTTTAACTCCACAGAGAAGTCCTGCTGTGTTCTGCTGGTGGTTGCTTGCCATCCTGTCTGTACAGAAACGCTGGTTACAGATATCTGCAAATGGTGAAAAACAGGTGGAATCTGGGACATCATAACAGTTGGACTCAGGTCTTTCCCAACCTAAACAATTCTATTCTAAGTAATCCTGCCTTTAGCTGTCTCACCATTTGGAGCAAAGCAGCAGCTCTGGTAGTTCCAAGGCTTGACAGAAAACCCCAAGTTACATTATTAACAAAATATAGCCCTCCTTCAAATTTTTGGCCAATTTCAACTTTTCTGTTACCAAGATAAAAGCAGTGAAGTTTCTCACAAAGCTATAAATAGTGAGTACACTGTCTAAGCACAGACGGAACTTTAAAATTCTTTCAAATGATTATTTTTCTTAGATGTGATCCAACATCAATTTCAGGCAAAGTTCTGATCCAAAGGAAAAAGACCAGTAATTGTTACAAGCTGCACAAAACCCACCAAACTGTGGCTGTAGTGTGCAGTCCAATTCCAGAAAGAACGACTACCAGGCAAAATGTAGGAAGAGACTAAAATGCAAGAAATCACTATTTCACAACTATTTTTCATACAGCTATAGCTTACAATCAGCCCATTTCGTACGTCCATCAGTCCAGGGAACTGATGTTAAAATGACCTGCTACATCTATCAATTTTAACAATTATATATATATAAATCCTTCACTTAACAAATGCTTCAGATTCCAATTAGGACTCACAACAAAACCCAAAACCCTGGAGGTCCCTGCTCTTACAGTCTTTAACATACAGAGTACACCCTCATTTTCTTAAATCCAACAGACTCAAAGGTGGTGCTGCAGTAGTGTGTATACAAATAGTATTATAATGATTGTATAACATAGAGCACAACCAAATGAGGCACCTAAGAGTGAAAATAAAATTAAAGGGTCATGATTTTCAGAAGCAGTACTGGTGACTGCTGAATCTGCAAATTATACAAGCTACCTGGTAGCTTCATAGCATTAAGTAACAGTAACTCAATTTAGACTTCACTTCCTAAATATATTACTAGAGTTATTTCACAAATAACGTGACTAGAAGCTGAGCTACCAAAACAGGTGGCAAATCCTATACTTTCATCCTTCCATTTATGTTCAGAAGATCCCAGACTTCCATGATCACCTGGTCTGTGCAGCTCTTACAAAAGGTGATATTCCCCGAGAGGCAGCACGAGTATTATCTGACCCACTCTGCACTCTGACACCCAGGTGAAACTTTTGCTCTGTCAAAGAAGCGAGGCCCTGAACCACCACACATCAACCTAGTGAGGCTCTGGAATCCCAGGATTCCAGGAAAGCAGCAGTTTTTCCCCCAGCCCTGGCTCAGCTCGGGGCTGGCAGTGTCCACAGGGTCTCTGTGTCCCATGAGGCAGGACTGGATGTGGGCTGCAAGGGTGCAGGGGGCTCAGGAAGGCACAGCCGCTCCTCCTGGGGCAGAAGGGACGCACAAATGCCTTGGAGTGTGGGGGCACGCAAGAAGGCGAGATCTCTCCAGGTAAGAGGGGTGTAGCCTTTGGATAAAGTCTTGGAAACCCACAGGTTCTTGTGTGGGATACCTGTATGCTTGTACCAAGCTGCCTGCCATCCATGCAAAACCCCCCTCTCATTAGTCAAAGGATAATGATGCATAGCAAACAAGCAGCTCCTAAATCCCCAAGGCCTGCCCCTGGGTGATGAGATGTCTGCCTCTATATTCATTAAATCCACTTACTAAAGTTACACAATTTGGAATCCTTAATGCAGCTTGGAAAAAAACCAACAAAAAAATCAAACACATTTTGGTTGAACTCTAAAACCAATGGGCTCATCAGCCTCACATTCATTTCAGATGGATGCATTCTATTCTGGGCCAGCAATGGTGTTTAACTGGGACCTCCTACAGACTAGCATTAAAAAGAGAAGTGACCCTCAATGGCACCTGCAGACAGAAGAGAGCATTTTCTCCTTCCCATGGAAGGAATCTGTAGAGGGAGGATGATGGAGGCAGTCCAAACTTCGCAAAAACCTTTAGCCATTTAAAAAGCCAAAAGCAACATTAAAGCCTGTAACTCATTGGTAGATACGGTGATGTTTCTGTGAAACATGGATGGTGATGTCCAAATTCAGAGGGGGAAAGGCACTGTGAAAATAAAACAGAGAAAAAACTTAAGGAATTAAGCTTAAATATGCAAATAAGCTCTTCTCCAAATACCTAGTAATCCAAGCAATTAGCAGTAAACAACACTCAATCCCATGACAACTGAACTAGGTTTTGAAAGGGCTAAGAACACCCTGAAGTATGCTGTAGGGGTATCCATTACAAATATCTGGGGATATAACCTTAGGAAAAAGCAGATCAATTTACTGTATACTATGCCTTGACATATTCAAGTATGAGATCTAACTTCTTGAATTATAGCCACAAAGCTATTGACACGGACAGCCATCACATCCCACCTGTCTCCAATGCCCTGAGAATCACCACAGACACCCTCTAAGGCAAAACCACTCTGCTCAGAAGGAAGTGATCCCTCCATCGATTTCAATGCCAAGGAAGACAGACAGAACCATTGCCCGAAAACACGCCCTTAAAGTTGCTTGGGAACATTTCTATAACCCCGGCCGGCTTGGAGCAGCCATCCTGCCCAGGGCCCAGCATCACTGCAGCAAACCACCAGCACCAGCCCCGGCTGTTGTAACGGAACGTGGAAACTAAATTATTGCAACAGAGACTTGCAGGACCCTGGAAGAATAGAACCCGAAATCGCCAGTTAAAACCCCTGCAGAAATACAAAGTAACAGATGCTGGTGTGTGAGACAGGGACCCACCGGGCCTGCAGTGAGGTCCGGGAACGTTGCAGCGGCAGGATCGGGCGGAGGGCACGGGGGTCAGCCCTCACCGAGGGTGCAAAGGCAGATCTGAGACTGAAGAAACAACACAGAAATGCATGGGCTGCGCAGGGGCCGTCTCGGCTCAGCGGAGCCGGGCAACGGGGAGGGCGGAGCGCCGGACCCTCGGGGCATTTCCAGGAGCGGGCACCGCTCCGCCGCAGCAGCCCAGCTGTACCCCCCGGGCCCCCCGGGACGGCGCTCCGGGAGGGGCAGCGCAGCGCCGTCCCCTGGGCCCCGGGAGCCGCGTCCGGCTGCCCCGGCCCGGGACGGGCGGGCGGCGCCGCCGCCGGTACTCACCGCTCCCAGCGCTCCGGCGGG
>VZRE01002642.1:24272-56128 GCA_013396775.1 Cephalopterus ornatus | reverse complement strand
CGAGCTGATCTCCCGGGACAGGTGCGGACGGAGCCCGCGCCGGTCCCGCGGTCAAGGCACCGACACTCGCCCTGCGCCGTTTAACGGGCCGGGCCCGGGATCGCCGCGGCAGCGGCTCCTCCGCGCACAGCGCTTGTGCCTAACAAAGCCCTGTGTACTGGAGCACTTCCTGCGGGGAGCGGGGGAAAATCACGGCCTCGGCCTCTCCACACGAGACAGCAGCATTTCTAGATAGAAATTAAACAATAAAACGCTGCCATGCTAACTCTGAGCTCTTTCCTTTGACAGCCAGGAGAAATAGATATGATTGTAGGAAAAGACCGAGAGGGTTTCTTTACCAATGGTCTGACCCTTGGTGCAAAGAAGTGCTCTGTGATCAGAGATAGCCTGTATGTCGATGGTGACTGCACAATGGACATCAGGACAAAGAGTCAAGGTGGTGAGCCGACATACAATGTTGCTGTAGGCAGAGCTGGACGAGGTAAGTATCATTTTGTCATTGCTAAATTAAGAATGTAACCCTAAGCATAGACTCCAGCTATTAAGAAAACCAGACCCCTGTACTTAATGGTTAATTTTGGGAAATGGTGCCAGGGGGTGGGTGGTAGTGTTCTGGCTGAGTTCTGCCTGGGAATCACACTTGTCCCCATTCCTACCTGTGTCCTAGCCCAGCACCAGGCTGCGTAATGGTTAAACAGATCCCTGACAAGCAGGAAAAAGAGCAGGCTGCAGCTCCAAGTAGGTTTTCCTGGTGTTCTATCACTTGGTACTTGAAGCTCAGGAGGGGTCTGTTAATGACGGGCAGTGACTGCAGCTTTCTCATTGTAAACTGCTCAATGGAAAGTTTATTTTGCAAAAATGTGAATCACTTATATGAGCTGCTCTTACTTGACTTTTAACAAGCTCTACACTAACTCTTCTTGCACTTCATATTGAGCTTGCTGAAGTCTGTCTTCAGGCAAAAAAGCCTGTCCAGTTTGGTACCACCGAGAAATGTGCTTCATGCTTGCACACCTGCTCCTCGTGCTGCTCATTTAACTTCCCGTAAAAGCTATTGTGGGGCAGGCACTCAGCTGGGACAAAATACTGGCTATGAGTGGCATGCCTTATGTTAGGGACACCCGGGCAGGTGGTTTCAGGCTGGCCGTGGAACAGGTTCATAAGTGATAGACTTTTGCTTATAGGTATAAATCCAGATGCAGAGCTGAAGTTGTCTGTAGGGTAAAGCCTGGGGCAGGGATGCAGGAAGAGGATTGGCAGTGCTGGAGTGAAACAAACATAGTTCTGACATGTGAAATGCCAATGAGAACTGTCTTAAGCTTTTATGAGCAAATTGGTATGGAAATAGAATTGTAGAGTCATTTAGGTTGTAAAAGCCCTCCAAGATCATCCAGTCCAACCGTTCCCCCAGTACTGTCAAGGCCACCACTAGCCCATGTCCACAAGTGCCACATCCACGTGGCTGTTAAATCCTTCTGGGGATGGAGACTCTACCACTGCCCTGGACAGCCTGTGCCAGGGCTTGACAACCCTTTTGGTGAAGAAAGGTTCCCTAATATCCAACCTAAACCTCCCCTGGTGCAACTTGAGGCCGATGTATGATCACCTCTAGGTAGGCTGCAGTATTCCCAGCTTGGCAAACAGTCCCTGGCCTGTGGCAGCCCAGAGTTCATTGTGTCCCTGTCCCTGCTGGGGACATCTGCTGGCAGCTCCCAGTCACACTTATGGGGGAGGAACGTCTGGGTGTTCCTTTGCCAGACAATCCGGACACCTTGCTGGCATTGGGGGAGTGGGGAGGGACCTAGCATGATAGTCATCCCTGCATTTTGTCCTACGCAGAAAGAATGATTTATAGTTTTGTTACTGCATGGAAAGTCTTAGCCCAGCTCACCCTGTGGGCTTTTTCCCAACATCAGGGCAGTTACTCTGGCCCCTACACCAGCAGTGACCACTACAGCCCAGAACAGGGGAATGGTCCTCTGCCACTCTCCAGTCACACTGTGCACACACTGCACCTCTGCCCCACCCTGGGATTTCCTTGCTGGGTGATGACTGATGGTGAGAGGCACTGTGATGCTTTTTTGAGATAACTGGGGGTATTTATCTTAGCAGTGAACTCTTACAAGTTCCATAGTTACATAAAATCCCCAGCGATAGCTTGTACCTTCTTCCAGCTCTGTCTACATTTGCATTTTTACAAAACCATTAAACTAGGTTAGTACCCAAATACTGAATCTTGAATTAGAGGGTATTTATTGCACTGCGTAAAACTTGCATTATTTCCTTGTCTAACACGCTTTTTTAAAAACTTTTTTCTTTTCTCTTTCAGTCTTGGTCTTTGTAATGGGCAAAGAAGGGGTCCATGGAGGCGGATTGAATAAGAAGGCATACTCAATGGCAAAATACTTGAGAGACTCTGGGTTCTAGTTGTTAGGCAGACTGTTAAGTATTAGGGGAAGATTGCTATTAAACTTTCCTGGCGGTGAGCTTTAAACCTTACATTCTGGAAACTTTACTAGCAATGCAGGGTGATGGGGTATGAACCTGTGTCTCCTTTGTATCCCTTTGTTGGTGGGGAAAGGTGTTTTGTTTTTTTTTTTCCCTTTAATTCTGTTCATTTCTGTTTTGTTTCCTTGTGTACTCCAGCATTGGTTATAGTCATGGGAAAGGAAGGTGTCCATGGAGGGACACTCAACAAGAAAGCGTTTGAACTGGCTTTATACCTGAGGAGGTCTGATGTCTGAGCAGCCTCTCCCCATCCACCTAGCAGCTGTCTGCACCACCACCTGCTTGTGCTCAGTGCTACCAGACTGTAGATGGTAGTTTATGTTTTTTTATTTACCCATTTCCTACTGTCATAACTCCAGTTCCCCCTTGTTCATCTCTGTAACCGCTGTAGGTAACTGAGCCCGTCTGGCACCACCACGAGGAGGATATGCATGTGATACCTTGAAACTCGGGAGGGGAACATGCCAAGTGTAGGCTCTGCTTTGTCTTAGCAATTAGTGTGATATTGACAACTAAACCAACTGAGATACTAAACAAGGTGCCGATTGTACAATCTAATTTGATCAATGCCTCTTCAGCACTTTGAGCGAGTCACAGCTCACTAGTCTTCCTTTCACAGAGCATGGTTGGGAGGAAAAAAGTGCATGCATATCTTCACTTCTGTCCCACTCTTTGTTTCTGTTTTTTAAACCCACGTTTGCTTACACCCATTTTTATAGTGCCTGGTTTGTTTAACCAATTTGCCACTCAAAAGCTGTTAATGTCACATTAGTTTTGTTGTTGCACTTCACTGTAGGCTTAAGTTTCTTATTTTTTCTTCATGATGTCTGAAGCTTGTACTGCTTAACAAGTGCAATCGCAAAACTATGAAAGGGTACAGATGCACTTCCTCCCATGACCTTAAACCACCATCCCAGGGACTCCCCAGACATTCCATCATTGCAATAGCTCAGGCACTTTTTTTTTTTTTNNATCTTTTTTTTTTTTTTTTTTCTTTTTGCCAGCTCCTGTTCTGTAGTTGAGTTGTGCAAGGCTGCCACTTTGGCCATTAGTTAGCCCGGCGTAACCAGCTGGAGTGTGTCTGGTTTGAGTTTCTCATAGGACCAATTTTAATTTGCAGCTTGAGGGTCTTGGGGGGAGGGGTTGTTTTTGTTTTTTAACATGAAATTGCAATGTCATTGTGAGAAACTGCCACCTTCAGCTACTCTGGAAGATCTGACTGGCTTCAGTCTTTCTGCCAGATCCCTCAGCGGCGCAGAGTTTGGCTGCTCTGAAGCCACTGTTTGGATGAAGGTCGGTAGTTTGCAAGCTAAACTGTCAAAATGCCATTTCAAATTTCAAATCTTCATTTGGCCTGTCACACCCTTGCTGCAGAAATGATGGAGTGAGCTGCCTTGTGCACGAGTCATCTGAAATGTCTGTAACCAAACTCTCAGTTCAGGCCCAGTTCTGACCTGTATGTCCATTGCAAGAACTGCAGGACTCTGTATACTAAAGAATAAATGGGAGATGGTAGTGGTTGGAATAACTGACTTGGCTGTCTTGTGATGAATTTTTTAATATGTATTCTGTGCCATACTATTGTTAAAAAAAAAAAAAATGAACTGTTGCTATTGTGAGATGGATTTTAACTGACTCTGAGAGTTTCTTTCGACTGGCACTACCTTAGGGACATTCTAGTATTTGCTTCTGTTGTTGGGCCTTGTGGATAATGTACAGATTTAAACAAATTCTTGTCGCTGATTTGTCCATTTCTTTCCCTGCACTTTGTTACATCTGGGATACAGTCTAACTCATCTGATTTAATATGCATTTCAAAAAATGCCATAACTATTAAAAACACCTTGTTTACAGACAGATGAAATAAATTTATTCCAACCAAACAAAACCAGACTGTTGGTAATTTTTTCCCCCAACCCAGGAATCCTCTGAGGCTCTAACATGAGGTCTAAGTGCAGTTTTGAGTTTTTCAGGACAGCAGTAGTATGATAATATAACTTCAGCCAAAGGCCACGCAATCTCTGGGGTAATCTTAAATTAGATGATTTCTTGTCACTTAACTCCACATCCATCTCTGTGGTGAGGAGTTCCCCCACCCTCGGAATGCCCAATACACCATCCCTGAAACAAGCTGGAGGAGACTTTGCACAGGACCCAGTGAAGGGGTTGGGGATGGTTGGGCCAGGTCAATGCACACAGTGGGGATGTGCTCCCCTCAGCCAGGGAAGAGGCAGATTTAAGGTCTTCATTACTCCAAAGGATTCCACCTGTATTTGGTACTTCTGTTACCTGGGGACTCTAAAAGCACAGGTCCAGGGGGATGTGATGGCGAATCCTGGAGCTTGTGGTATGTGAAAGACAGCCAAGCCCAGATCAGGGGAGGTGAATATGTAGCAAAGCTCAGCCTTCTGGGCCCTGACACCAGTCAGGTGCTGCTGGGCATGACCCAAAAATGCCTTTGTTCTCCCCTCCTTCCCCCACACCATCATTAGTGTCAGAGCTGCACCTGCTCCTCTGCTTGGCCCTAGATCGGGTCTAACTGAAACCTTCCTATATATAGTGTTTATATTCTCCCACTGCCAAGTGGCTCCATGTCTGCACTGGATCTGCCAGCACCAAAGCTGGAACAGATGAACACACACCGAGCAAATTCCTGTTCAATACAAAGTAGTACAGAGGACACAAACCTCCTACTTCCCCCATAAAACACATGTGAAGCTGTGCTCTGTGTCTACACACAATTTAAAATTGCACTCACCTTCTGATGCAGAACTCTTTGTTTCTCCCTGGTCAGGGGTAGGGGTGCAGGTACATCCCCAAAGCTGCTTCTGTGGTAAGGCCAAAGTGGCAGAAATTGACTGTAGCAGCACCTCAGAGGCAGGAGCAGCTGCTGGCAGCACACACCAGGTACTTGTCATAACATTCCTTAGTTTGACATTGTTCCTTTCTGACCAATTCCCTCATCCAAGCAAGTGTCTGTATGTCACCTGTATACTTCTGCTTGCTAAGAATTAGATGTTGCTTGAATTACTTTTCAAATGCATTTGTTGGTGAATTTCTGTAGCAGAATGATGTCTGTGCATCTAATTGCAGCCAATACTACAACCAAAATTACACAGCATATTACAAAGTTTATCTCAGTTCATGGCTGTGGAACTCTTCAGGTTTTGGGGTGCCTGAAATACAGTAACTAATAAACATATGCACTCATAGCAAAAGCAGGGACCTATTTTAAGAAGCATCTTTCAGCTTAGTACTTACATTTTCAGAAATCATTTTCCCATTTGGACTCACCTAGACACATGCTGAAGGAGAATGTTGCCTGGTCACTGACTGTCCTTACCACACGGCTGCTGGTGGCAGTGGTCTGGAGATGAATCATCCTTTCATTATTATCCTTTCATTATTATCCTTTCATTATTATCCTTTTACTGTGCAAAATAAACTTTCCCTGCTCTCAGCCAGGCCCAGAGGACAGATCTGCACAGCCGGATGTGTGACTGCATGGAGTGACAGGTCAGAAATCACACCTGAACACCTCACCTGCCTGTCCTGGGCTCCAGCACTGAGGCTCCGCAGGCGCTGCCGGGGGGGGCACAATTGTCCAGAGCACCCTGGTCCTCCTTCCTGCTCCCCCAGCCACAGTACATGTACACACCCAGGCTGGTATAAACTCCTCCCTCAGGCTAGAAGTGAACAAAAAGAAAGTTTTCTATGTAACTCAGACCCTCTGCACACAGCACTGGCCAGTGCAGCTCCTTGTACTGGGATTCACAACACGATGCAGGAGAATGTCTGCTCAGGGATCCCAATTGTACATGTTCTGCATCTTCAAAAGCACTTTCACCTCAGTAGTAAAAGCAGGAGAGTCCATGAAGAATCAAGTCATGCAAAAGTTCAATAAACTCCTTCTGATATTTAAAGTGGAAAACGTGTTTATTAACATTCTTTCAAGCTTTCCTTAGTCAAGGCCATATAAAAAAAATCTCCATGTTGAGTATATGGTTGTAATTTCTACATAGTTACAGAGGTATTATATAGAATTTACCTTTTTTGTGATACACTGGTAAGTACTTAGTTCTGTGAGACAGGTGTAAGCACTTGTTTTCAAATCAGGTATTTGAAAAGAACAATTTTTTATATACACAGTTTAGCAGACTAATGTAGCATAAAATGCTCTTAGTAAGAGGTATATGAGCCGAGGATCAATATAATACTTACCTAAAATTCTTTTCCTATGTGGAACAAAATCTCTCTCTTGGGCATCCCCCAATTCCTGCATCTTCACTGGAAACCAGACAAGTAGTAGCAAGGAGGGGTAATTAATGGTGGACCTGACCTTGTGAATTGCTCAAAACTAAACAAATATTCTAAGTTTTCTTAACCTGGGAATTGCTCAATGGAATTGCTTAAACTCAGCTACTGTGGCAAACTCCAAAGGATTATTTAGAATCACTGCTTTGAGACAAAAGTGGAACTTCTTCTGCTTTGTTTTGATACACCAGCACACAGAATATCCATCTGTTCTACATTTTCCTTTCAGTAGTGGTGACAGTTCTTAGGAAAACTCTATACAAACATGCAAATACAGGTTTTGTTGGGCCTAAGGGGTAACACATACCTACATGTAATAAATATTGCTCTCAGAATGACCCAGTTGCAGCTACAACATGGAAATAAAAGTACTTCCAGAGAAATCCCATTTCAACAAAAGACATTTAGAATCTGTGTGATATTTCCATTGATATAAACTATTAACATTATTCATTAGCACTGTGAAGTCCAGTTTAACTGTTGGTTTTGAGAAGACAGAATGTGTGACTGAATACCTGCATCAAAAATAAATCTATCGGTAATGATTTAACCCGAGTACTACTACATGAACTGCTGCTCCTATCAAAGAAACCAAATGGATTACAGATTAAAAGAGATTCCCTACACAAAGGTTTGTAAATAGCCTTAAGAACCCTTTTGTTCATACACTATTGGTCATTAGTAGTCTCAGACAGCGTTTGCCACTCTGTACTCCCTGTCCTCACTGGGCTGCAGCTGAACCACCACACTTTCTTCGTTCATCCCGTTCTCCGCATCACTGCTATCAATATTGTCATTGTCATCCTCCTCATACTCCGAGGACTCGGTCATGTTCTGATGGGAATGGGACTCCGAGAGAGCCCCGAAGGACTGGGTGCTGACCGAGGCCAGTGGTCTGAGCAGAGGAGTGTTCTCAGACACCTCGTTCTCCTCTTGGCTGCTGTCTGTCTCCGAGTCAGAGTCCCCCTGGGAAGGGACCACTTTCTGCTTACACACAGGGCAGGTTTTTTTTGTTTTTGTCAGCCACGGGTCCACACACTTGCAGTGATATGCTGTTGGAAAAAGAAATACAAGGACGTCATTATCCAAGAGAAAAGGACAGGAAACCTGCTAAACTGTGCTTCTGTTCAGTAACACAGGAGAATTTCAGAATGTAACTCACACTGAGAATTTTATTCCCAAGTTTGTTGGCACATGGCCTGTACAAAACATCTGATGGATTCAGAACTCAGCCACATGGGTATATGCAATGAATACTTGTGTTCTCTACGGAGTGAATGAGAGCAGTCCTGCAGCAGGCCACATTTAACAAGATAAACTTTAAAGCTTCTTGAGGAATTCTAACCACTCTGAAGCACGCATGCCCACCATCATCATCCTCACAATGCCTCTAACATCCACACTAACATGTATCAAAGCACCTTGTTATTAAATAAAATTACTGCATGATTTTGTGGATTTTAAATTAAGTCTGCAGTTGGTACTGCAACTACACTGTGTTTTAAAAAAATGTATATAAGTGTCTTACTTATGGTATTAAAAACCCAACTCTGCTTAGTAACAGAGACTCCTACCTGGCAGAGAGCTTGTATTTACACGGGCCAGCACACTGTGTTTAGTACATGGTCAAGCATGTTTGGCAACAAGAACTCATGGTGGTGGTTGGTGGTGTTCAAGTTTAGTTACCTCTGCAGTCCCCCACTGGGAGAGATGCCGTGGACCTGTTCTTTCTCTTCTGAGAACTCCTTGTTTGTCAAGCTGGTTTGAAATTGGTTTTACAACTGAGGATCTACAAAGCTCCTGTCACCAGCTGTGTATGGAAGGCTATAACATCAGCTGCCTCTTTGTTAACAATCTCTTATTGATGTGGTGATTGCTGTCACAGTGCCTGCTCAGAGCAGGAGTTCAGTGAAAACAAACTGGATAAAACTGTACCCAGCCAAAATGGCTGGAATACAGTTACGGCCTGAGAGGCAGAGAGAGGGTCCCAAGCTAGGAAGAGTGAATTGTATCTTTCTTGAGAGCTTATATCAAAAATATGTTAAAATCTAGAGATGCTCTTGGGCCCAGGCCTCTTCCAGATTTCTAGATATAAGCACTTAAAATGCCTCCTTGTACTTGAAGGCAGTCAAAAGCAGTCTTGGCTTGTCTTGTGGATAGATATGTACCTGACTGCTAAGTTCACCTTTGCAGTGGGCTGGATTTGAGAAAGACTGTCACAGGGAAAATATCCCACCAACACTGACTTCAAGTGCAGTCAGGCAGCAGGTCTGCATAGACACAGGCTGCAGGACAGACCCATCCCTCTTCCAGCCACACCTCCAGGTCACCAAAAGCTCAATTAGGCTTTTATGGTTTATTTTTCTTGGGGGAAGGGAAAGCCTATTTTTTTTTCAACATAGAAAGTATTACGTTAAATACAGATATTTAAGGGACAGTGTCAAGCCCAGATTTTCTTTCACATATACATCTAAGGAAAAATACAAAGTGGGAATGCTAGCCTTTTGGCTTTTAAAAGGAGAAAGCAAGTTTTCTCTTTACGCACTTTGTATGCACATTCCTGCGTATTAGCAAAAAGAAATTTTATAAATCACTCACTAAACATATTCACTGTGGGTTTTAGACAGTGTTCTACAGAGCTGTTTTAATCCAAATACAAACCTAAAATACAGCTGCTTACCATGAGAGCATGGAAGGATCCTGAGCTTGTCTCCATCCTCATATTCATCCAGGCAGATGGCACACACATCGTATTCATCTCCTACAGCACAGAAGTGAGAATCAGTTCGACTTTAAAGGACTTGCAGCAGACCCTCATCCTGACACACATCCAAGCCAGTGTTCCCCACTGCCCATGCAGGGCAGCTCCTGCCAGCTGCAGAGCTACTCCTGGACTTCTCACTTCTTTGGGACCAGAGCTCATCCACTTTAGGATAATAAAAACACTTTAAACTGTGTGAAGTGCTATCTCTATAATACTCTGTCACACTCATTGAAAGTAAGATAAAAGGATTTAAAATATAGGATTCACTTTACTATACAGGTACTAATTAGTTATTCACAAAACTTAAGGCAGAAAAATAGCAACAAATAAAACTGGGTAAAAAATAAGAATCATAATAAGGAACGACAGTCTGGTCATGGGAAGAAGTTTAGTGTTTTTTAACTCAAACTTGACAAACAGGATACATAGCACTGACAGTACTGACACAGCGTACGCTAGCGTGGTACGTTATATGACCAAAGCAGAGACACTTCTTAGAGGTCAGCGCATTCCTGTTTCACTTTTTTGTCAAGGGCTTTACAACACAGTCCTTCCATCAGTTCCCATGGCTCCTCCCCTTTCCCTGAAGACAGTGGCCTCCAAAGCTGCTCCTGTCCTGTGGTGGCTTTCATCCAGCTACTCACTCCATTTGAGGGATGGGGAAAAGGGTCAGAAGGGCAAAAGTCAGAAAACCCTTGAGAAAAAGACAGTTCCATGGGTAAAGCAAAAGCTGGACACACAAGCAATGGAAAATAAGGAATTCCTTCACTGCCTCCCATCAGAGCTTCAAGATCAAACAGCAGCAAGTAGAACAATGCAGTGTCCGTAGTTTGGTTCCTAAACCCTTTGCCTCAACACACATGGATCCAGACATTTCTCTCTCTCTCTCTCTCTCTCTCTCTCTCCAGGTGAAGACAGAAAGTACTGAACCTTTTGGTGCCTTCCCTACCCCTCTGCACCCAGGATTTTTTTCTGGGAAGTACACATGAGCTCCATGGAAGGGGAGGAGACTGCCCTTCCCAGAGAGGCCCTTAACTTCATGAGTGATAAGATACATAAATAAATAATGAGCAAACAGGATCAAACCTAGCAGGGTGATACGGAAGGTAGGCAGTGCTTTTGCAAACTGGCTTCTAGAATTAAGAAATATGGCACATCTTCTCTCTGTGGATATTGGTAGAACAGCCAGGGAAGCTCTGGGTGTGAAATGACTGCTCCTGGTCAGTAAGGGCAGTGAGGATTAGCAGAGGGAGCTGGTAAGTGGAAGCTGCTGCTGGTGCTGTTGGAAGCAGTTCACTAAACTGAAGGAGTTACTGGTGTTGTCTTGTTACAAAATTGCACCCAAGGAATGTATCAGTTATACACACAGGAGACACAAGCTCCAGCTGCACGCTGCCCTGACCATGAAGTGTTCTTTAGATGCGCAAACTACTCCACCAGAAAACAACCAGCTTGGCCCAGCCTGCCTCTCCCTGTCACACAGCTGTAAGCACATGTGCCAGCAACTTTCCCACCACTTGACTGACAAGCATGGTGGAGGGACTGGATAGGAAGGGGGCCAAGAGCTCCCCTGCCTGTTTGTCCAGCCCATCACACGGGTGGTCATCTGCCCAACACGTGGTGCTGGGTGTCCGCACTCTGGTTACACACTGTGCAATAAGGGAAGGCACCAAGAAGCCCAAAGAGCAGTGCTGGACAGTGACAGCTGCTCTTGAGTAGGCTCACTTCCCCAGGGCATCCCTCTGGCCAAGGAACAGCAGCTTGTAAGCAGTGGAGCTTCACACCCATGTGGAGGCCAGGCAGGCACAGGGGAAGTTTCCTGACAGCACAGGTCTCTGTCCCACTCCTGCCCTCACAGCACAGCCGTGTGCCATGAGCCCTGGGCCCTGCTGCTCCACCAGCACCCCACATGTCCATCTGCTGCAGTCCACCTGCTCCCCTTCTCCCACTGGCCACACACCTGTAACTATCCAGCATTGCTGCCAGGTGCCTGCTCTCCCTGGGGCTCCAGGAAGGGAGGCAGCTCAGGCAGCAGCCAGGACCAGGGCCACTGGCCCTCCTTGGCACCCAGGCACACAGCATTTCTCCTGGACTAGTTCCCAAGCTGTTTCATTTCCATGACCACACATCCTTCAAGAACAGATGATTTAAATTCTAAAAGGGACACTTTTCAGACATCTTTTTCTCAAACTCCTGTCACTGTAGCTTAGGAGCTGACTCAAAACCACCAAAGGAATCAGGAGAAATGGAAGTATGGACATTACTGCAAAATAAAGTATCTTGCTTAAATAAACTGTCTTGTGAAGAGTATTTAGTAATCAAAATTATCTTCTAACTACTTGGCACATATAAATAAAAAAAATAATAAATTTTCAGAAACACAGAATTACCTATCCACATATATAAGTGTGCCTTGAGCAATGAAAAATGCAAAACTACAGCTGCCGACACTTTGGCAGAGTTTCTGCCCTGTTTCCTCTATTAGACCATAACAGTACTGTGCAGCCAGGAAGATGGGTCGGTAACCAACAGTAATTACATCAGTTACAATCCCATTTTTTGGGAAAAAATAATCAATTTAAGAATACATAATAAACTGCAGAATTGCACTTACTGTGGCAGAGCTGTTTAAAAGGCATTGAGACACACTTGTGGCTATTGCTCAATCACATGTATCAATCTGCATATATGTACACAAAAAGCTATTACACATAATACTTAAAAATATGTATCTACCTAAAATGACACGCCCTCTTGCAGCTTACTATTTGTCACATATTGGGGCTTTTCTGCATGTGTACATAAAGCATTTCAAATCTGCGTGTCTGAAGTTAAGCTCCTCTTTTACACTAGCACCTAACCAACCACCACTATTTTTTAAGTCTTGTGAATATAGCAACATCCAAATTCTGGATTCCTTATCAGGTACCTCACCATTCATTTAGGATTGTAACTTTTGACACTCAATGTAGAAAAGAACTGCTCCATTCATTTTTAATTTCTTGATAACAAGCCCACACATCTCTCCCACAGCATTCTATCTTCCCTAAATTTACAACATTTTCTTTTCTACAGGAGTAAAGGTTACACTCTTTAATTTCATTCAGATCTAAAAACCATTTCAGTTTTGGACTACATTTCATTTTAGCGTAAAGTTAAGCTACCTTGGAAATAATATTATATTTCTAAGGGTAAATTCTACAATACTGACCAATTCACATCTAAGCTATGGTTCTTCAGAACAATTCAGATTTGCTACCAATCAAATTACAAGTATAGTCAATGGATTTGTCTTTTTTGCTGTGTTCACTTTTGTAATAAAGACATCATACTCAAGTCCTGCTCACTTTTGTGACCAAAACATAAGTTATTTTGTAAAGAACCACAATACAGCAACTGCCCCAAACCTCTTTCAGTGTACAGAACCAGATTTTGATAAAGCCTATGTGGTGTTCTGGGGAATTATTCAAAATGAGGCCTGTTAATTAGGACTTTGCAGAGAGTCAATGGTACATCTTATGTTACTGCATTCCTTACCCACCACAGAAATGTCCAGTATCTGACCCAAAGCCTACGGAAATTTGGAAAGAATTCCCATGTGTTACAGTGGCATTTGATCCAAATCCCATTTGGAGATGATTCACGTATTTTCTGTGTTAACACCTCTTCAGGTATGGCAGAGTGCAATCATCCCTACAGAACAATCCTTGCTTGCCTATCAACCTCCTGCATTCCAGAAATCCACTAAAGCCAGCTTTTCCTGAAAACCCTTTTACAGCACTGTGATCTACAATATAAAAAGCAGGAGAAGAAAGGGACAAAACAGTGTCTCAGCTTCAGTATTTGACTGATGTTTCAATCTGTTTCAATACAAAGAGATTTTTAAGAATATTCTGAAGACAAAAGAAAATCCAACATTCCTGGGTTATAAAAATAGGATTATAGTCCATAGGAGTTACTTCAAATCCTTCCAAAGCAAAAGGTAAGATTGTTTGGATATACCACCAAGAAGACTGAAATTCCATAACCATGCCTTGGGAAATCCCACCTTTCATAGAAAAGAGTGAAGCAATCTGTTTTTATTCTAATTGCTAAAGGTAACATACTAAAAATACTGAGTCACACTTTGTCCTTTCAGAGAAAGGATTTAAAGGAAATAGTCCCAGAGATTAATTTCACAGACCCAAAGTGATCAATTTGCTTAAAGAAACTGAAGATGTAGTTGCAGCATTAAGCTCTTTGTGGTGTTTCCATAAGCACACCTGGGTACCCCCATCCAGGCTTGCTTTACAGCAACCAGCTGAGCTCAAACAACTCACATGGTGTAAGATTCCACAAGCAAAGAGAAAGGAGAACATCAAAACAGCAATAAGACTCTCTCATACACTGGGTCCTTAGTCATGTAATTCTGAGACACTACAGACATACACAACTGACTGAAAAGGACATGAACTGATCTTCTGGAAGCAACTTTTTCCTTGCAAACTTCTCTTTAAAGTACAACATAATTTACTTTGTATTTTTATTCTAATTAGATTTCACAGGAATCAATAAGGAAAACCAGAGAGAACAGGGTCAAGCCAAACTTTTTGTGTGCTTTCATTCCAGACTCTTACTATCTATTTCAGTGTACTCAAAATCACCTTGAAAACTTAAGAGCCCCCCGATTTACAGTGTTTTGGTGTTAAAAACAATAGGGTTCAATTAGTTATACAAAGAATGATCCACTTGCCTTTCTTAAACTTATGTACAGGAAGTTTCTTAAGCTGATCCTTCCTAAGCCGATTCCTTCTTGCTCTGTGTCTGTCCTGCACGAATTTTGTGATCTGGAAACATACATAAGACAAAATGAACAGTAAGTTAAGACAATAAAAGAACAATAAAAGTTTTGATTTATAAAGCTTTGCAGTAAGTTGGTCAAAAGGGAACTTCAGCTCATACTGAACCACCTCTTCCCTTGCCTGAACTCAAGGAAGAAGCCAAACAGGCCTAAAGGATGTTCTCCATGACCATGGCACTTGGAACTGAGAATACACAAGCTTTTTTTGGAGAGGAAAGAAAGAAAAAGTTATGTCCATACTACATAAAATAATGGCTATTGCTGCAATCCTCCAGTGAGGTGTGTGAAAAGCAGGATGTACATTGCAGAGCCAAACACAATTCAGTAAGTTTGACTGGTTTTCTTTACAGATTTAGACCATGACAGACGTTTTAGAGGATTATTCCCACATTCATAAGAATTGTGTTTTCATATTATCTACAGTAGTAGTTTGGGGAGAAGTAAAAGGGATACCTGAAGCCATTGCTACACTTTACACTATGCCATACTAAGATAGCTAAATATCTAAAATAGCTTTGTATTATTAGTTATTTAGTTATCTAAATAACCATATTAAAGATTCTATTTCCATTTGATTAATAGTCCCTAATGCTATTTCTGTTTGATTTCTGATTCCAGCACCTGTGATACATGGCATCACTTTTCAAATATGATGGCGAGCAAACAAATGAACAAAGGCCTGAACCAAAGTATACACACTACTAGGTCCTTTGAAATTCACAGAGGTACTCTACATCTATCTATTTTTGAAGGACATTTGAACCTAAACTGTTCATTCAGATTCTTTTACCCCAGCTAAACCATGAGCTGTATGCACAAACTGCAGTTTTTCTGCTATAATTCAGATCCTTAGCGACAATTAAGAGTCTCACAATCATTTTCTAGTTAAAAACAAGATCTTCTCTATTCTGACCCTGCTTCTTTTGAGACAAATGAGGACCAAATCCAACCTGCAACCTCCGTAGGATCAAGTTTGCCACACCAATTAATTGTCCAGTGCTCTCATCTATCAAGATCTCTGTTAAGGCCTCTCTAGACACAAGGGCATCAATGTCTCCTGGTTTAGTATCCTTGGCAAACTTACTGAGTGTGTATTCAACTCCGGTGTCCAGGTCAGGAACTGACTGTGAAGCTGATGAGCACCACTGACACCCGACTGCCAGGCAGGGGTTACCCCTTCACTGCAGCTCCCTGAGCAAGACCCTCCCGACACCCATCCAACTGTGTACCCATGAGCTTTGAGGGACATGTTTTGTCCAGAAAGATACTGCAAAAGACTGTATCAAAAACTTTGATCGCTTAGGGGTGATTTTTCTTTTTTTAGCATTCTGCTTTGTTTTCAGAGAGCTGCTGCAACTGTGATTGTGCCAAATGTGTCCAGGATTGTCACTGAAACATGTAACTTGCAGTGCAAAAAACACTAATGCAGAATAAAATATTTTAAGAAAGTGTTTATAGAACAGTTGATGCATTACTTGATTTTCATTAAAAGGTAAAATAATAAATTGGGCAGAGATTCCAAAAAGTGGGATGCTAAGTATTCTGAAATAATATACAGCTATGCTATCTTACTTTTTCAAGGAGAGGTGTCCCAACTGAGAATCTCTACAGGCAGTGTATGTGCTGTGAGATGTGTACTCTGTGCTTGCCCTGATCACTACACCTGCAAGTATAAACCAGTGAGCCCTGCACCATGGAACAGTGGGACTAATGATTATTAAGTCTGGTGAGCTGGGACGTGCTCTCAGTGTACAAGAGCACAAGAATAGGTCACTCTGTATGGGGCCAAAAAGCAAGGGCTTGTGCAGTGGAAAAGTGGCAATGAGAACAACTCCCTGTAAGTAGCTATAGGGCAGGGAGAACATCTGAAAGGCTCATGATATGCCTTTGACAAAATTCTGCACCTATTTATTTTACTGACAAATGGAAGGATTACAGGTAAGCATGGTACAGGTATGTGCTGTACACACAGCTTTCACTGTTCCCTTACTGTATCCCTTCCTTCAACTTCAGTATGTGACAGCTCCCTGACGATATGTTTGAAAGAAAAAATGCTATTAACAGAAGGAACTTACCATAAATATGACGATGAGAATAAGACAGATCCCTACTATTATTAAGAAGGGGATTAAGTAGTACTCCAAAGGAAGACTGAACTCTGGGATTAGCACAACATGGCCACTATGGGGAGGAAGAATAAATACAATTTAAAAAAAAATTAAAACAAAAGGTTGTCACTAGACATGCTACAGGAATCTTATCCGTGCACAACAACATAGAAAATTCAGCCAATACCCACACAATGTAAAGCCAATTAAATAAAAGGATAAAACAGTGTTTCTTAGGAAATTTTTGGAATCAAAACTCCCTCCTGACCTCAATCATAAATCTAGAGCAACCAGGAAAACCACCTCACAGCTGCTTTGACAGCAGAATGAAAAAAAAAAACCCAAACCATGATATCAAAAGATACAGTGAAATCATTCTTATTTACTAAAGCATTGTGGGTTGCTCTTAGGCACAAGATTGTACTTGGAATACCTATAGCCTCTGTTATCACAACATCCTATTTTAAATCCATGAATATTCAAAGGAGGCAATGACCTAATGCAAGGAATAACATAGCTACATGTTAGGTAACCTACCCCTTTTCATAAGTAAATTCTTCTTTAAGAGAATTGGCTGACGTCTCACCAATGAAGACAGAAGGAATGTCAATCTTCTTTAAAACTTCAACTGTATACAAAAAAGCAGGAAAATAAAATTATTATTACATAGGCATTCTATGGGAAGTCTTGAGACATAAGACTTAGAATTATGAGACTATCACAACAGAAGACATATTAGAATAGTGACATATAGACAAACATACATGCATGCTACAGCTTTATGTCATACAAGTGCTATTATTTTTCCTAAACAATTTCTAAGGACTTTATTTCAGGTATAAAAATCAAAATTCCTAATGGAATATTTAAAGAGAGCATAAAACCAAAATATTTTGACAAGAAGGTCATTATCAGAGTAAGTTTAACCAGAACACCATTCTTTACTCAGAGAATTGATACAAGTCACACAGCTCCACTGATTTCCAGAATTTCTGACAACTTATATGATTTTGTGATCTAGTTCTGTAAGTTTTCATTAATCTGTCTTCCCTCCTTTTCAATCTAGACATAAGTAAACATACTGGAAACAACTGTGGCTAGATGAGGTCAAGAAGAAGAAAGAAGAAAATGAACAAGTCCCACATCTTTATTTCAATCTCAAGAAACTGGATGAACTGTCTTCTACTTCTCTTGCTTACCAGTGAAGGCAATAATAAATGAAAAATTATTGAAAGATAAATCCCATATTCCAGAAAACCCTCTCCTCAGCTTCACCTTAGATTGATTTGCCCCCTTCTGCTTCACATTTAAGGTTCAAAGTAACCTGAGTTTAGACCGTATCAAAGCCGTCAGGTTTGCCAAGTGTCACCTCACACTACCAGATCTGTGTTTGTTGTGGACTTGTTCTACATTTTGATTTCTCAGTGAAACATGAAAATAAGATTCACACAGGTTGAGAATTCATTAAACCCACTTTCACAAAAGTGCCTGGGTTACTCAGCTCCCATTTAGCTTGTGAGAGTTCATTCCTAGTTTACTGAGTGGTGTTTCCACTGGGAAAGAATTTATTTTCCTCTCATTTATGTTCTTGTTCCATATTGAGCAAGTTCAAAAACTGGACAAAATAAAGAAATGTCACAAAGAAAGTCATAGCTGCACTACAGACAAAAACCACACACCATAAAACAAACTCATCCTTTTGACTAGACTATAAGATGTTCTGAACATATTCACTCCATGAAGGTTAAAACTGGAACAGCTATCATGAGAATCAAATCGTAAATCAGGCACTGGTCTCTACACATTCTTTTTCCAACTGGAAAACTGAAAATAAGTACATGTGATATGTATTCCTATGAAACTAGAATCCATTTGTCCAGAGGAAGAGGAAAATGTACCCAACGGTGCAACAATAAAATGGAACCACTAACAATGACAGTTCGACTCTATGATCTCAAGGGTCTTTCCCAACCTAAATGGTTCTGTGGTTCTAAATACTAAAAAGTTGTATTTTAAAGTTCCATTTCCTTCCAAATGCATTTTTTCTACTTTTCCTATATTTCTACTTAATCAACAACACATCAGCTATTTTCCACATCAGTCATACAAATCTCAGATTTAACCCAGAACACCTGAACTAAAATTTGGAACAAAACCAAAAGAAATGCTCAGAGAAGGTAAAACTCTATGTCACTAATAATTCACAAGTATACATACATGTTCTTATACAAATATCTCCCATTTTTAAATGTTAAAACCAGGAGGATTTCTGCTTAGGGTGTGGTTTCTTCTGGTTTTGTTTTTTGGGGGTTTTGGGGTTTTTTTCCTTTGGTTTGCTTGTGCCGGTGGTATTGTTGTTGGAGTTTTCAGGGGTCTTTGGTGGTGATGCTCTTGCCAGTGGGTGAAATGATTTTTCAAACAGGAGAGAAGTGATACCTGTACTTACTGTCGTTGGATCCCATGCTTATGAGGTCGTCAGAATCAACATTGTGAACTATAGCTGCCTTGTATCCAGCTCTCTGGGCATTTAAAACCTGTAAGCCACACAAAACGCTTATTGGAAAGACTACTGCTTCCAAACACAGTAACTTGTCTGTGCCCTGAGACAAGGTACACTTTCAGAAAGTTATTAATATGTGTCCGACATCATTTGCACTTATAAAACAAGTGTCTCCTTTCAAAGCAAAATCATATCATTTTTCTTATGTAACTATTATTTTCCAAGAAAACCTATTTAATATTGCCTGCAGAAAGATGGTGTTTATATATACTAAAAATAGAATTAAAAACTTTCAACGGGTAGTTAAAACAATATTTGATCATAATTGAAAATAAAGTCACTAATGTAATCTAGAAATTACCACTTGATAAATGTGGAATATCTCACCTGAAATCCCAGGTATCAGAAGCTTTCTCATGGAAAAGCGCAAAATTATAACTGGGTACAAAGCTATTAAAATCCTGTGTACTAGTTACATTTCCGAACTAGACTCACATTTTTGCCAATACAAGCAAAGCCCAAGATCCACGCAAATGGCATTTACTGCAGTGACTGTCACTAACGTAAACTTAGCTAAGTTACAACCATTAGTCTTAGATACTGCATCCACTACAGTTTAAAAATCCCTCACAAGCTGCAAAAAGCACTTAGAGGACCTGGAGAAACATTTGGGTTTCATCCCAACAATACTGATTCTCTTCCCATATTGCTAATGACTGTATTTCAAACAACAAGACAATGTTATTGGAAAATGTAGAATGCAGACACCTTGAGAAATCCCAATATTACAGAAAAAAAAATCGATTAAAGATGTCAGCACAGATGCATGTTTGAGAGTTCAGTCAATATTACATCACCATAGAAAATATCCATAAAGAAATAAAGATACAGCTATTCACCTGCATTTTTAGTTTTCAATGTAAAACAGGAGAGATGGGACTTCCAAATTAACTCCAGTTTTTGTTAAAATCTGCATTCTGTCAGTCATGTAACTGATGGGTAATTTAGCTCACATCCTGGCATACATGCAACTTCCTGGCAGAAACCTCGGGGCAAAATGCCGTACTACACATGCAATTATATAATGCAATACTTCAATAGTATTAAAAACGTACTAGAGGTGAATTCACTGGCCAGTGAGCACGCAGATACACACAGTTGCCTTGGAAATGCTGACTGATCCACTTTGCAGCCTTGCTCTTTGTCTAATAAGAAACGTGTGGGAATCCCCTTTTCCATCAGTATTACATGAAATATAAAACATAACCAAAAAAACTCTTACATACAGAGCTAATGTGACTCAGTCCTTAAAGGACTGAACAAGGAAATCCCTCAATAGCAATGTAGAAATCTTCCAAATTCTAATCTGTTCCTTTAAGCATGTCTCCAGAAGCAGTGCTGTCCCATCAGTGTCTGGACAGCAATTAGACCAGCAAAGAGGACATGAAAACAGGCAGGTAACCCTTTGCCCTTCCTTTTCCCACTGAGCCATATGCACACGCAGTGGTAGGATTCACAGGACAGAATACGTGCCATTCCCGAGTTTGATGTGAAGCCAGAGTACATGAGCTGTGAGACTGCCTCTGCAGCTGGAATCTACAGTCTGGGTAGAATTTACACGTTTAAATCACCACGTAACCACACAGCAGCAAATATGGCAGAATCTCTGTTTAGCTCATAGAAGTCAACAACAAACTTGAAGAGTCCGGCTTCCTTAAGACATCCCTAGCTATAGCATGCAAAGGGGTCATTTTCACGGAAACCATATATTCTATCCAAGCACAGATAATTCTAATTTTGCGTTTTCAAAATCATAGAATGTTAAAGGTTGGAAGGGACCTTAAAGATCAGTGCACTAGAGTGGGTCTAGAGAACGGCAACAAAGCTGCTGGAGGGCCTGGAGCGTATGTCCTATGAGGAGCAGCTGAGGGAGCTGGGGTTGTTTAGTCTAGAGAAGAGGTGGCTCACGGGTGACCCTGATGAGGCTTGGGGATGACCACTCTCTACAACTGCCTGACAGGAGGGTGTAGGCAGGTGGGTGTCGGGCTCTGCTCCCAGGTAACCAGCAATAGGACAAGCGGACATAGTCTTAAGTTGCACCAGGGGAAATTTAGGTTGGAGATGAGGAAGAATTTCTTCACAGAAAGAGTGGTTAGATTTTGGAAGGGGCTGCCCAGGGAGGTGACGGAGTCACTGTCTCTGGAGGTGTTTACTGACACTGGACCTGGCACTCAATGCCGTGGTCTAGTTGACAAGGTGGTGGTAGGTCGTAGGTTGGACTTGATGATCTCTGCTTTATCTGCCTGGAGACAACAAAATTCTCCCTCCCCTTCACATCAGTATCTACCCTACTGTTAGCTGTAGATATTTTTCCAAAGTACCAGTAAATTCTTTGAAAAAGAGAGGAAAAAATAAATAAAAATAAAAAAATAATTTAAAAAATCTTACCTTGACATCAAAGTTGCACTCTAGCCTTCGGATTAATACAATAAAAGCACCAGAGGAGTTGTCTCTCAGTGGAGGTGGGGCTATAGGCTCACAAGCATTCTCCGGTTTGGAATTTATTAGAAATCCCTAGACAAAATGAACAGAACCAGGAGCTTCTTTTCTCTTTGTCTTAACAAAAGAGTTGGTAGACAAGAATAAAACCACATTTTCATAAAATAGCTAAGCAAATTCTTATTATCAGCTTAATCCTATATTGCAGCGAGATTTCTGCTACTTCCCTGACTACTTAAGTCATCAGAATCTTTATGTCTGTAAAGAATTAGAAAGTTAGAAAGAAAATACAGTTTTTCTATTCCCATCATACTCAGATTTTGCAGTACAATTTAACATAAAGAGGATGGCATATACTATATTAATATAGTGTTAACTATTATTGTAAGACATATGGAATTAATCAAGAAACCAGAAGTAGAATGGCCTAAGAAGAACCAACACAAACTCAGCACTTGCCAATTAACCAGGGAACACACTGAAAGTTCTGTGTGTGACCCTAGCACAGACCTATCACACAAAATAGCTGGTTTGCTCTGGTAAGCAAAGAGCACATAATGTGCTACAGCTGAAAGGTTCCCAGGAGTAGGAAACTCCAGCAATATCAACCTTGAAGCAATCTTTGGACTGTTTTTAGGTGGCTGAGTTAGCATTCCACCACTGACAATGTTGGAGTAGAAACTCTGCTTTGGCAGAGGAATATTCCTACAAGATTTCCACTAGTTTACATCATATCTAAAGCTAAAGCAAATTATCATACAGGTAAAGAGTGGCGAATTGCCAGAAAATAAGAATATAAGTAATGTGTTTTATGCAAACAAAGATCATAAGAAGTTGCACTGCTATGGGCTCAAGAAATTATTGCTACAATTCTAGACAGATCCTTAAACTCTCAGTTTTCACTGACAACTTTAGATAAATAGAGGTGTCATCACCTGTGTAGAAATAATTATACATAATAAGTGATATAATTACATATAAACATACATATTAACTGTTGGTTTAAATGTGTAAGTTTACATACACAGTTTATATATATAAATATATATTATATAACATACACAGTATATATACAGTGTGTACATATGAACTGTCAGCTTAAATGTACTGTTTACATATAATCTTACACTTTATCTATAAATATATATTATTCATAAAGTTTAACCTAAAACAAAGAGAAGCATTTTTGTTTGGAGTTATTTTGTTTTTATAATAATATCCCTTTTGGCAGAAAAGGTGCACCAGCAATATATTCTTTCCCAAGTTTGTGGTGACAGGCACAACATTACACAGTCTGTAACAATCAAAAGCAATAACTGAAAATTCTACAGTGATCTGCTGCAAGCCAATGATGAATTGGGACACTAAGGTTCCCCAGTTCATCCAGCACACACTACTCAGGGTACATGGCTCCACACAAAGCCTTTACTCTGCTTTAACTCCACTGGGCCATGTGGAACCGACTGCGTTCGACAGAGGGGTTTTACACAAACCACACAAACCCACGTTACAGGTCACGAAATGCATCTACAGCAGCCAAAGACTGGCTTGTCCTTAATACTGCCATACATCCTTAACTGTCTTTAATCAAGGAACTATTTAACTGAGCAGCATCTACACTTATGCTTTGGCACTGGCTATTATAGAATCTGACAGATTGTGTTTTACAACTTACATACTAATAAATCTTAATCACAAGCACTGAAAAAGTATACCACTTTCATCCTATTGCAACCAATATCACAGCGTTTTTTAAAGTAATTAAAATCTTAATGCAAAGGAAAAAAATTAATATTCAGGACTAAACTTGTTATTACTTCTACACAGGTGATGGCACCTACCTTAAATAAGACACAGAGCTGTCTAACAGTTAAAAAGGTTAAAATCAAAGCTCCTTGTATCTATTCTTGATGTATTAAATTGGCTCACTACTTGGGTAAATCACTTAATCACCGTCTGTTACACAGCTCTAACGCTGCTTCTCCCCATGATAACACCCACTGTGCATGGAAATGAAGTCACTTGAGGGGAATTGCAGAGAGTTTTTGAGTTACAGAAATTGTTACAGCACTTTATTCCCCTTTGCAATTAAAAGGGCAACATGCAACTAAAGAGTGATCCACCCTTGTACTTTCACACCAGCTTCCTTTTTTGCGTAGTGGTTACTCACAACACTGCAACATCAGCAGTGCTGCAGAGCCAGATTTTGGTGCCATATACGCTACAGACAGAAGGAACAGGCAACTCTTGCCTTTTTTAGTTTACAGAAAAAATGCCCAGCAGATACAGTTCTCTTGATATATATTCATGGAATTTATATATATATATATATAATTCATTTCACCTTCAAGCCTTCTGCTGGCAGTCTGTAGCCAAATCTAGCAGGTAGGTCATCAAAAGTCTGGGTTCCATTTTCAAGGTTGTACTAAGAGAAACAAACAAACAAATAAATAAAATCCGGTTTGCAACAAGACAGAAATAGTTAGCAAGTGTAAACAGAAGTAAACAACACTGCATTCTTTTAGATTAAAATATTTAATCAGACATAGGACATCTTGTGACCATGTCAATGAAATCACAAAACTGCTTATTCCACTTGTCTTCCACTCACCCAGCAACATCATTCTTTTCTTATCTAGCTGTCAAAACACGAACGGAATAGATATTTTGTTAAATTATTTGTACGGTAAATCTTTCTTTCTACTGTCTAAAATTCAAATATCATCATATTCGCAGAACAGAAACCACAGACAAACAAAAAAAAAATCTGAAGAGCAGGAGGGTTTGGGTGTAGTTTGTATTGCATGGTGGTAGTGGGTGTTTTGCCCTAAATTCACTTGTGTACAGCAAAGAACAGCTTCTAACAAGTTGTAGGCAAAGAATATTCCACCCCTTCCCAATTCCCTGCTATCGATTCAGGTTAGTAGCTGAGAAGTATCTCTACAGTTTTGTACTATGAGCTTTCACTTTAAAATAGAAGAATATTGTAAAGATATAAATCTGTGGAAGCTTCATCTTTCCTTGTTCATCTTCAGTAGCTTTATGCCATGCCTGACCAACACAGAAGTCATACAGGAAAGGGTGCTGACTGAAAGTATGCTACATTTTTATCATATAAAGTAAACCAAGTATTTCCTGCAAAAGTTGTGAACTCTACAGTAACTGACTTGAATGTGCACCAGTGTTAGGTTTTACTAAATGGTTTAGTGATTCAGAAATGTTTATCTATTCATTGTATCATCCCACTGTCACACAGAACAGCCAAGTAAGGATCATGTTTGCTTCAGAGGGACATTTTCTACCAGCCAGACTTAGACAGAGGAACTCAAACTATAGTTCAGAGACAAACACTGCTGTGATTTATCTGAACTCTTCCAAAGGAGCAACATTTTGAAGGAGCCTTCTTCCCACAGACTCTAACAAAACTGAGGGAAAGAGGCAGGAATGGAGCCAAGTTTCAAGGAAGTTTCCTTGTTCTGTGTAATCAACGTGCTCCACACAGTCTCTCCTCCCAACCTTCCACCACACAGAGCACCAGTGCACCACCTTCTTCAAAACATCCTTCCTGAGCTTGTGCCACTGCCAGTTCTTGCTTGAATTACTTTGCAAGCCCCAGCTAAAGCCAAGAGTCAGACACAAACCTATTTATTTTTACTCCTTTTTTATAAAATAACCAATTCTGCCTCAAATGCATGTAACAGCACTTCACACATACATGATCCTTCATCTGAAGCTGCAACTATGTGAGAACACAGATGCATAAAGACTTTTAAATTGGAAGGGAGTAGATGAATTTCTTTCCTTAGTGAACCCAAAACTACAACAGTTTTGCTAACAAAAGGGTAATCATTAAACTGTGAAATCTCTCAAGACTGTACATGATCTGTACGCCAGCAACGCCACGTGACACTGCTAACATTCCCTCTCCTGAGCATTCCATTGGCTCCTTTGTGCAGCAGTTTTAGAGTCTACTTCATGTTTTCATGTCTTACTTCAAGACATTCTCAGAATAAATCTGCAACTTTCAAATATCCAAGAATAAAAGACACTTCATTTTTATATGGAATCATTTTAGAATACTGCACACAAAAGCTTAAATAGAGAAAATTAAACTAAAGTTCCAAAGTGCCCTATTTTTCTTTTTTGAGGTTGGGGGGTTGTTTGTTTTGTTTTAAAGAACCTTTCTAAGAGACAAGCAAGAACAAAAGTCAAGTTTTTTATGAAAAGAGGAAGCACGGGCTTGGTGACAGAGGAAAGGGGAGGAGAAATCATGTTTACAATAGAACAACAGTTTCAAATTTAACAACAAAATGGTCACGTCAGTGCTATAATTAAGCAATTATCTATCTGCATTGTTTCCTTACTTTTTTCCTACAAAAAGTATTGATAGAATAGTAACAACCTGAAGATCCAAATAACATACTTCAGTGTTCATCAACCCCATGTTACCACAAACTTTTAAGAATTTTTATTTTAAAATTTGGCTTCAAGGGCTTGTCACTGTTCTCCCAATTTCATATGGTATTAAAAACTCCTCTGCGTATCACCGGAACAAGCAGAGAACACAGAGCCTGCAGTACTTAAGTTTAAGTATTTCAGTAGCTTAAGCTCTATCCAAAGACATTTATAACATCCTCCTTAAAACTTCACAACATATCACATTGGTAATAAATAGCAAAACAAAAACTTTTGCCACTGACCTATGTTCATGATACTGTTTATTAGCCTGATAATCTCAAATTCTACACACCCCTAATTTTCTTCTTAATGATAGCAGATATATTTTCAGCTATTTAAAAGAATAGCTACATCTAGGTGTAGTACTCACAAAAACCCTTCCTGACAAGGCCTCCAGCACACACATAAATTATACTAGCCATAGAAGATTACTTTATTTATTTATATCCAGTAATCCTACAAAATGGCATCCAGCACCAAAACTTAAACTGCTGTCTAAGCCAAATCATGGAATTCTTTTAATAGGATTATAACATGCTACAGGACATCTGGTCAGAGTGGAACTTTGTAAATGTCTACGGGAATTAAGTGTTTTCACTGTCATGGTACCTGGGCACACATCATCCGCAAAGTCATTTGAAAATGTACAATTCATTTTTTTATTGAAATAAACTGTTAAGACAATTCCATTTCAAGCCACATGCTGCAACATTTATTGTATTAACTGATAAATTAATAGAATAGTTGAAAAGAAGATTCAATTTTATAGATATTTCACCTGTGTAGAAAATATACTTACTGCTAAAATATCTGCCTCCACAGGTAAAAGATTCAGGAAAGCAAATAACTGCACAGTCACAATAGTGTATATCTGAGTGGCAGACAACATCAGCATTCCTATTGACAACAGCATATTTTATTCAATACCTGCAAGAAAAAAACCAGAGTCAAGGCACATAGCAAATACTCTGCTCTGTCATTTTATGGGGCTCTCTTGGTAAGTAAGCATTTTGCCAGAGAAGTATGTAAAATGTTATTTAACATATACTTTTGAGAAATAAGTCATCATCATGTTATACGATTATTTTAGAGTAGAAGTCTCTTCTGGTAAGACATGTAACCTCTGTGGGAGGGATTGCATGCAGAAACCACAAAATTGTAAGACCAGCCTTCAAAAAGCTTTAGGCACCATATAGCAATGCAAGGGATGAACGTTCACATCGTATTAATCATCCTTAGAGACTCTTCATTTTAAACTTCCCTTTTTCCAGCAAAAATCTAAATCAGCAAATTTCCTCATATACCTGGAGTAAGTACACTAAAAGCATTTATTCTAAATATACACTTCTTTTGCAAGTGTGAGACCAACATGCAACAAACATAAACCAGCTGTATCAACTTCAGAGAAACTCAGAGATGCTCCAACGTGACACATGCTCTGGGCAGCAGCTCTAGTCCCCTGGAAAGTGTGTGCATTTTTGAGACCTTTAAAAACAAGGATGCAAGTACTCTGTAAAGTTTGCTTAGATGCACTTCTCCAGCTCCTGACTTTGAAATGAAGTCAATTCTGCTTTGCTAATAAGGGCCTGCAAACTTATGCTCTCACAATCCACAAACATATGAACAACATGGTACAAATCTGCAAGTAAAATCCACTAAATATTATGTTTAATGTAGTAAGAAATTGTGTTTCTGCTAAGCTTTCATTTCAAATGCTCAATACCACGTACCCACAAGCATTTCCTCCAGTGTTGGGCTTTCGGTTCTTACACAAACACGAGGCTCTCCCACAGTCCTCCACACTCACAGGGAGGTAACAATTCCAGTAGCAAAACTGTAAAGTCAAGCATCCAAAACCAGCTGCAGTAATGGGTGAGGGGGTGAGATTCAGCCTCAGTCTATGCTATCAAGAAATGCAATCTGAACCACAGGAATGGTTAGCTGACAAAGGGATAGAGACTTCCAGATAGGAAGGATGTGGTGCTGGGAAAGAATCCTGTCCAGATGCTCATCAAACTTCTCCCCCATTTTCCATGAGCTACAAGTAGAGGCATCTGACCTGTTGGATATTCCCAAAATACAGGATGGATTAATGCCATGCCCCACTTCCCCCAAAAAAATTAAACTAGTGTTTGTTTTTTCCTACAACTTTACCCTTTCACTTCCTTTTCCCCAGATGTCACATTCTATCAACTTTATTCATCAAAGTAGAACTCCCATCAATGCAGTTTCACCAAACTGCAAGTATAAGATGTTCTGGATCATTTCTGAACAGCCGTTCCATCTAGAGAACTCGAGACAACAACTAGTGTTCATCCTTGTGTCATGCTCCCACAAGTGCCCATCCTACAGTTCAGTGGGACAGCTACAGCAACACAAGCTCAAGGGGGAAAAGACTCAGTGGGATTCTGCACTGTGATCCACCAGGATGGACAATTGCCTCTGTCTGTGTACATGGTCTTGGAAAGAGAGTATCTAAGAATTCTTTCACACAGACATTTTATTCCAAACAAAACTACTGAGGTAATACATTCTAGTGCTTAAACAACTACTTTTTCGGTTTTCTTTGACAAGGGCCATCTAAATAACAAAAACTCTTTAGAGCATGGAATAGAAATGGAGAATTACCTTATCTCATCCTACCGCAGTAGCCTTTTACTTACTACCTTGGAACAGAGTAAGAGATCGTCATTAATTCCCAGGAATTCCCTGGCATCCAGAACAGCCCCATGAGAATGGTGGCAGTCACTGCAAGGGAGCAGAAGCAGGAGGAACCTCCCTCCAAGGTCTCTCTTCTAAAGGCCAAAACCCATCATGGAAGAGGGCCTCTGCTCTGCACCAACACTCTCGACTGACCATCCCTGTGCTGCTGCTACAGGCACAATCCAGTCTGGAAACACATGGTGATCAACTTACAGAGGAACTTCAGATTCCTCTCAGGCTTAGCTACAGCATGATGAGGGGCAGGCAGCCTCTTAGGAACACAGAAAGCATAGAATATCTTGTTCCCCTTATAAAAACTCACCCCTAAATGTGACCAAGCTAGCAAATCCAACACTCAGAATTAAAATACATGTGGACCCAGTACACCTTTAACTTCCGAGTACCAAACAAACACCAATGAAGTGCTACATTCAGCAGGAAATCTAACCACTTCCACTGCTGGATAGAAGAGAATTGCTCAGTTCACAGATGGACCAAGTATGAGAGTCTTCCAGTCTCAAAGTAAGAGATTACTGGAAATAGCATAAAATAGTCACAACAAAAAACAACTCAAATACATGGGATCCAATATTGCTATAAGAGGTAAAATAATTCATGGACAAATTCTAGAAGTGAACAGTATGTGCTTAATAATGTAATTACCAGAACGATATCCTCTAACTTCTTTAATTGGAGGAATTAAAAGTACTTCACAAATAATTAAGCTCAATTAGACCATCCAAATTGTTTGTATGATTATTGAAAACCTCCAAATTGTAGCTTCTACAGAAATGGTTCCATGTGGATTTGTTTTCATTCGACTGTAGATATTTCATTCTGAAAATTTTCTGTTGACTTATGAGAGAAATCACAGCCAACACTACTGCTTTCTTTTTCAGAATCAAGAAACACCTAAGAATTCCTGTTTTCCTGTCCTACCCTTTGTGGGTTTTTCAAGCAAAAAGCATTGTCCCACGATGTGAGGTTCTCAATGTTAATTAAAGCAAATATCAGAGTCAGCTTTGATTTAAACTAACATGAAGAGAATTAGAATTCATCATTATTATTATTTGGAACAAATAGCTGATATTTTCAAAAACAGTTCTCATAATTCTGGCTTGGTCATTCAGACATACAATGCTTTGCGAAACTTTCAACTGGTTCACAGGAACTGAAGTTACAGTCACAGGAACTGGTAATGAGTTACGAAATTAATGAATTTTTATTGCTAAATTAAGACTTACCAGCTTTTGTCATCAGCCTACCCTAAAAAAAGAGGACACTGGTGAAACTGGAAGGACAAAAGAACCATTGTTTGAAAAATACAGCCATTTTTACTGTGACAGAAGCAACAATACACTTGAAGCTATCACAGCACTTTAGCCAACACAGTAAATTCAACACATACCTTACAACAGAGAGGAAAGCACTAAAAGAGCATTGAGCAAGGTCAGAAAATATCAGAATTACACTGGTCCTTGCCAACAGCATGCATGTACAGTGAAGTCTTCCCTGTCAAAGTTACATACATACAAGTTCCTTCTGGCCCAGGAACTGCTGCCTCAAGCACAAGCCAATTCCTGAATTTCCATGGCACTGTGGAAAGCACCCCCCTCTCAGCTAAGGGAAGCAGCTCAGAGCACATAGAAATACAGGTGTGTGGAATAAAGGGCTACACTGTAAACCACACAAAAAAAGTTAAACCTGACTCTGCAGTAACCTTCAGCACTTGACACCTGATTTTCCAGTGTGTACAGAAAAAGTTGTCTGTAAATAACTGAGCATTTCTTCCCACTCTGCATCCTAGAACTCACAAACCAAACTGAGCCTGAGGTGTGCATCCCTCTGTCAGAGACTGAACAGGGCAGAAACATGGACAGGAAAGTGTGGGGTGTGCTGGACCACAGCTATGAGCAGCAAGACACCCCTGAAGTAAACGCACCAAGCGCATTTACGACAGAGGTTACAAACAAATTACATGGCTCAAGACACGGACAAGAACATTGGGGCTTCTGGCAAATATCCACAAACCAGACTGCACAAACTACACACAGATATCAAATTTTCACACATTTGTATCTCAATTAACTCAAAATGTGTTTCAGAGCAGAAGACAACACAAAGCAATCCCACGTGCCCATGGTTATGTACATGCTTCAACTCTCAATAAAACAGCTCTTTCCCTCCTACTTGTGAAAAAAATCCAAACTTGTACATCTGTATTAAACAATCTTAAATTCTATTTGAAGCCAAACAGGATTATGATGCTTACAGGAGTAACAAAAATCATATCAACATACAGAAACTTTGTCCTGACACACGCCCAGTGACAACATTCCAAGTACTTCGGTAGCCTGGGCTGCACCTTCCAAAACTCCACAAACTACACAGCTAATACCAATAACTGTCATTCACATCCCTCAAGCCCCTCATATCTCTGACGTTTTGCATTTTGATGCCATCACATCACTTCTGACCCAAATCTCCATCTCACATCTCTCACAAAACTGAACACCGATGCACACGAAGGAAAATCAGCGTTAGACCTGTTAAGATGAAGGAACAATTCATCTCAATTCACTTTAACCTTATCACTAGGAATTTGGCTGTCAGCCAGCCGGAGTCCACGCTACTCGTTATCCTGCAATACCAACTAGCACCTCGGAGCACAGCCAGCCTCAGGAACCACACACCGGGCTGAGACGCGAAACGTCCAAGCAGGGGTCGAGCTTTTCCCGGGCCAGGGGCGACGCTCGGGAAGCGCTCCAGCAGCTCCCGCTCCGCTCCGTCCGGCGGGGCCGGGCAGCGGCAAGGCAGCAGCCGCTCCAGCCGAGCCCAGCCCTGGCTCCGCCTGAGCCGCGCTGGGGACCGCGCCCCGCCTCGCCACTCCAAGGGTGGAGGCAAATAAGCGCTGCGCAATGAACCGCCGGGCCCGCGAGTGCTCAGTGGCCGCATAACCCGGGCGCCCGGCGGCGGGGAGAGCCCGGGGGGCGCTGCGGCCGCACCCCAGGGCAAACCTGCGGCCCGGGGGCCCCTCCCGGACCGGCGCTCACCTACGGCCCAGCTCGGCCCGGCCTGGCCCGGCACTCACCTGCGGCCCAGCCCCGCGCTCACCTGCGGCCCGGCCCTCGGCTCACCTACGGCCCGGCCCGGCCCGGCCCG
>VZRE01002642.1:9740-23912 GCA_013396775.1 Cephalopterus ornatus | reverse complement strand
ACACTGAGGGGCTGGAATTGCACCGGCGTATGTGCGTGCAGTTCCTACGGCTGGGGGAGGTCTTGTCGTAAACAGCAACGCCAAACTCGGCCAAGAGAGGAGACAATTAACCTGAGCGTAAGGACCGCCGTCGGCTTCTCGGGAGCTTGTACCTATTTCCCAGCCATAACACTACAAACACTATCTGTAGATATATCTATGGCAATTTATAAACTTATAAATTGAAAAAATTATGCTGGAACATGTCTATTGGCAGGCACAGCATTTCACCTGGGAGTGCAGGACACCCGCACAGCGCCCGTGACTGTTGGCTGTGTGGAAAAGCACAGCGTTGTCTGAGGAAAAGCCACTGTCTCCCATCTGGTAACAAAATGCCGTAACCGGTTGAACTGCGGATCTACAGCTAGCAGAATTATCAAGTAGCACAGGAAACACAGAATTATGATTGATTCTGTTGCAGTAACACGTGCTTGGGGGGTGACCCGTCACCCTGGCCGCCCCCAGTGCAGCCCGCGCGCGCTGTCCGGCACCTTCCCAGGCCAGGTGCGGCCGCAGGGCCCCGAGACACCCGTTCCTGCGGGGGCGGGAGCGGCCGCGCCCCCCGGGCCCGGCCCCGCGCAGGCGCCGCCGGAGCCCCGCCTGTGGCCGGCGGTGGCGGAGCGGAGGCGATGCTGTTGGTGCTGTCGGCGGATCACCGGGCGCACCTGGGCTGTTTGCCGCGGGCAGGCAGCGCAGGTCGGGGCCGCGAGGGGCCCGCGGGTGGTGGGGGCCGGGCTGGGGCTGCAGCGCGTTCTGCAGGGGGGTCTCTTCTCTCTCGTTACAGCCGTGGGCGAGCTGGGGCGCCTCGCGTTGGAGCAGCTGCGGCGGGGAGCGGCACCGCGGGCCTGCGAGGCCGCCGCCAGTGAGAGCTGGGCCGGGACCGGGGGGTTTGCGGGGCCGTGGGGAGCGGGCGGATCGGACCGTGGGGAGGGCGGGACCAGGCCGCAGCCGTAGCGGTTCCGCGGAGAGCGAGGAACGCGGTGGGCTCTGCGCCGAAGGACCCCCGAGGCCCCGCTGCACGGCGGTGCGAGGTCGAGGGAACGGGGTCGGGCTGCCCTCCCTGCCCGCTTTGGGGGGCTGCGGGGCCCTCCTTACCGACAGAAACCCTTCTCTGTACCATGCCGTAAAAACTGGTTTGGATTTTTCTTAGTTTTTTTGTTTGGATTGTTTGGTTTTAGGGGGTCTATAACATGTACATTATTATTTGAAGGGTGTGAAACCCTCTTTTTTTCTTCTCTATGCATATTTTGCAAGTTAGCGTGGATAAGTTTGCAGTTTTGAGTGTCGTTGCTGTAGTAGTTAACGCGGAAGTAAAAGGCACTTCATGCTTTCTTTAAAGGAAAGCTGAATATTGGCGTTGACACCATTCAGCATGGAGTAGAGGGCCTAACGTATCTTCTTACTGAGAGCTCCAAGCTTA
The DNA here is from genome assembly GCA_013396775.1 of Cephalopterus ornatus. Taxonomy (NCBI): domain Eukaryota; kingdom Metazoa; phylum Chordata; class Aves; order Passeriformes; family Cotingidae; genus Cephalopterus; species Cephalopterus ornatus. The sequence goes on along the minus strand of VZRE01002642.1, from coordinate 22,453 downwards.
TGGTAAGGATACCTTTGTGTAATGATTTCAGGAATGCACTCAGGAGATGTCTTCTGAACACTTAGACTTCTGAAAACACTGGTGAATGGGGAAAATGTAGCTCAAAATTTTGATGACATGTATTATTTTAATTTCAGAGAAAGGTGTCTCAGACTGTTGTCTTATTGAAACACTGCACTTGTGTGGGTGACTCTGGAATTTGTATTCAGTGTCTGAAGCTAAAACTTGAGTTTTTTAATAGCATAATTTACTCCATATAGAGAAGCATCCTTCAGGATTGAGCTCTAAATAATACAAGATTTTGCTGTCCAGCTACTGTCCACGTACAGGACGTGGGCTGGACTAACCCCCTATTCATCATTCCTTGTATTTGTCTCATGTGGTGGGTTTGAGAGCTTTTTCAGCTCCTGGTATCAAAGTTTTGGGTGGGTGTAAGCAGATACTAAAAGAATAGTAGTTGGATAATGACTTTCCGTTCTAACTTGATATAGTAGAATATTTGAGCAATGACTACATGGAGAAGGGATACAAAGACAAGAAATGCCAGATTAATCTCAGGCAAGTGTTGCTCCCAGGAGCAGGTGGGGAAGGGATAGAAACGTTGCAGAGCCTTTCCTTAAAGCAAGGGGACTTGACTGACAGGTTCCAGGGGGTTGTGGTAGAACGTGACTGGTCACAGACTGTGCTTGCAGGATGGTGCATTGGAGGGGTACAATGGCATTTTCCATGGAGGCAGTAACTGCTGCCCCAGTGCTGGGCCAGGCTGCTGCAGTCAGCACCAGGACCATGACCTGTGGCAGGAGCCTGAGCATTGTGCCTGGTGCTGCTTGCACCACATCACTGCTGGGTGTTTGTAGTCTGGATCTCAGTGGCACAGGAACACCCTAATAAATGGATTCCTGCAGCATGTCCTGCCTCATGACACAGCTTGGGCATTCCCCCGCTCTGTGTTTTGCTCTCCGATGCACAGGCTTTACATGTGAGGGGGTTGAATGTTCTTCTTTCAAAAAATGATCTACAACTGTCCTGAAACTCATGCAAATCTGCAGTAATACATCAACATCTGTAAATCCCTTAAAACCTGGATATTTGTTTTGTCCGAGGTGTAGAATTGTACTTGGACATTCCTGCAGGAAAATAACTGCACTATATCATCTGTGATGTTTAGTTACGGTTTTATTTGGTTTTCAACAAATAATGATGATTACACAGTTCCATAGTAAGGCCTAAATTGTTATTTCTAGATTTCTGAGATTGACTTTCAAGATTCCATTCATGTTCTGGGATTCTCAGATGAATTGAACAAATCCTTGCTCCAGCTGTACCTTGACAACAGGAAGGAGATCAGGAGCATTCTTGGAGAGCTGGCACCAAGGCTGCCCAGCTACCACAGTCTGGAGTGGAGACTGGATGTGCAGGTGATTTCCTTGATGTTTTTAGTATTTCATATTTTACTTCACATTTTTTTAACATCATAAAAACTTTTAAGCAGTGTAAAAGTAATTGAGGTACCAGTACTTCATGTATTTAAAACTGACATGACTTTGTTAGTGCCTCACAGCCAGCCAGTTGTAAGATGAACAGGATATGCAGTGATGCAAAGTACTTGTTGCCTGATGAAAACTGAATTCGTGGCTTCAATGGTGTTTTAAAAGTGTTAGCATATACTAAATATATTTGGTCTTGATTATCATCTAATTTTCAGAAATATTATGAAAGCATTGATTAAAGTGGATTAGGATTCTGTAATGATGAAACTCAGTAATAGCTTGGGTGTATCTTTAATGTGGATAAAAAGTGTTTCTGAACAGTCCTCCAAGCGGATCCTGCAAACCTGGTGGGAATTGTAGGTACAGACATCAATAACTGTTGTTTGTTTCCCTGTTCCCATCTCACCAAACCACTCCTGCAGCTTGCAAGCAGAAGTTTGAGACAACAGATCAAGCCTGCTGTGACCATGAAGCTACATCTTAACCAGAATGAAGATCAAACTGCCCGGGTGTTACAAACTGACCCTGCCACCCTCCTCCACCTGATCCAGCAACTGGAGCAGGCACTGGGGGAGATGAAGACGAACCACTGCAGGAGAATAGTGCGCAACATGAAATAACCTCAATTTCTGCCTGCTCTCATACTCAGCAGTTTGTGAAACAGCTCAAAACAATGCTCACAAATACATTTTGAGGAAAAATAAACATCTGGATCAGATGAACTGCTTTCCTGTGCCAGGATCTTGAGCCAGTAATTACAGGCCAAATGTCCTTAGCTGCCAGCTTTGCAAACCTGAGGGGTACAAGATAGGTAATTGCAAATGGAGGCATTCATAGCTCTAAATTAATATAGATCTGCTTGAGCTTTTCTACCTTAGGTAGAACTGTCTCAATATTATATGAAGCTGCATATTTACTGTTACATTTATAAAGTAATTTTTTCTCTTTTGCTTCTCTTTTGAAATATTTTTTAAACCCTTATACTGGTGGGAATGATACCTTACAGGAAGATTTCTCCCATATAGACTCAGGTGTGTGTAAAAGCTGCTGTGGGACTACTGCCCTTTTCCTCCAGAGGATTGGGTCAGTGGGGGCTGATGTGACAGTGCTGCTCTACCCTTCTCACCTATAACCAGCTGAGGCTTCCTACAGCCAGCCCAGTGGCCTGCACTGGGTTGGCAAACTGGTTATATGTGAAGGTGGTCTGAAAACTTGAAAAAGCAGAGATGAGGGTGAGGAGGCAAATTAAGAATAGTGTTAACCTCTGCTAACTCTGGTCTTCGTGCCCTGAAGGTTTGTGTTCCCTTGTTCGGATAGTGCTCATAAAGGCAAGACTAGCTATTGCAACCAAAATTATGCTTTTCCATTGTTAAGAAAAATGTCTAATAAAGATGATGTCAAAAGTCACTTTTCAGTTGTATTCTAATGCAGTATTTTGCAGTTTTTGTGAGTAAGATTAAATAGTTTTAGTAATCAATGCTTTAGTGTCACTACTGAGGGTGCATCATAAAGGCCTTAAAGTGTATAGGAGAGGACAAAAAGGCAAGAGAGAGCCATAACAATACAGATTCTGGCAATAACTATATTCACTGTCTTTCATGGCAACACCATAAACTTCTATATTAATTGTGTTTTTACATTCAAAACTGCATTCTTTTCTTTCTGTTTTGAATTTTTGTACCTCTGAGAGGTACTATTTCAAATTAAACCTGCATGGCTGAAGTGCTTTAAAAGAAGTCAGTTCTCTGGAACATGGAGTTGGCTGTTCGGCAGCTGCTGTGCAGTGTGGCGATGGTGTGAACAAACTGAATTTCCTCTCTCTGTGAATCAGCAACGTGTTTCTTTTATCATCCATATGTGGTGAGCTTTTTCATAGAATCGTCTTCATATATAGTACATGGTAATTAAATGTTACTACTTGGGATTTTTGTTTTGTATCTTTTATGTAATTTGCCTCTGTTTTCAGTGAGACACATGAACAGCCAAAAAAGTAGGTGAGTGGTTTCCCTCATTCCACCTTTTCTCACTACATCCATAGTCTGTAACTCAGGGCAGCAAAACAGGAACTTTAGATACAAATCCTTGAAGCTTTTTGTGTTGTTGCCTGATGAACATATTCACCTTTTTGTCTCTTAAACTTTTTTTAAAAAAACCAGCTGCTCTAGAGCTGATTGGCATCATCGTAAGTGCTGGCAATCTACATGTGTCACATCCTGAAGCATGTGCTACCTGAGAAGGGGAGGGTTTCCCTTGGGGATCCTGAGTAAAATGGACAGTTGAAGGCAGATATTGAGAATGGAAAATTAAACACTTGTTTCCCATTACAAAAAGTTACCTCAATTGAGGATAGTCAAACTTAAAACTTTGAGGCTGGGTGAAACTGAGAGAAACTCCAACTCTGGCAGTGATCTGTGAACAGACAAGAGAGAGGGAGGAAGAAAGATCCTTTACACCAAGTGTGTTGCTTTTGAATTTTTACCTTTCAGTTTATTCTGGGGGAAGAACTAAGCCTGGAAAAGCAGCTGCTTGGCAGCAGGATTTGGGCTTTGTTATTGGAAAGGCAGATTTGCCTTTAGGTAAGGTTGGAACTGGTCTAACTACACTTCTGCAAGTTCTCCCTTTCCTTGTTTTCACAGTACCCGTGACAGCTGCCAAGGGCTTGGCACCTGAGGCGCGCGGGCGAGTGTAACCACAGCACTGCCGGCACCTTGGAGGGTGGGCGAGGCTGGGCAGGGAAAAGGCATTTCTATCCGTAACCCAGGGATACTGGTAAAATAAGAATCCACCTTTGGATCTGTTTTTTTAGATTTTTTAGATTTTTTAAATCTGGGTTTTTTTTGTTGTAAACTCCCAAGTGAAAGGTGGCATATAAAGCTATATTTAATATATTTTCTCTAATGAATTTGTACTTGCTTTATAGAAACAGGATATGGAGACTATAAAGCATTTTCACAAGCTATTAAAAAAAATGTTATGTTGCTACTTTTAACCCATTTTATTTTTAATAGGCTTTTTAAATTTTGCTCTGGTACCTAGCCAATCAAAGCAAAGTGACATTTGAGGCCATTTCTCTACTACTCAAGTGTGGAAGAACTGATTGTTGATTTTATAACAGAAAAAGGTGACTTTCAACTTATCTCTTTAAGGGTTAAGTAGCTTTTTTTTTTTCAAAATGACTAACCAATTTAATTTGTAAGAAGTGCAGCATTGTAATCTTGCAGCAAATTACAAACATCACTCATGTTCTGAGTATACTCTGAGGAAGCTGACTACATTGCTATTTCACCTATTAAGTACGAAACATAATCTGTTGGCCCCACTGCAGAACCTCTATACGTTTGGTTTTACTGCAGATTACCTTTGGCAGAACTGCCCTTCCTGAGGATTTCAAGGAACTTTGTAGTTTATGAAGGAAGCAACATGTGATGGTTCCCTGGCACTTTTTTGATAGAGCACTGAATCCAGGCAAGCATCCTGTCAGTGCAGCCTCTGAGTGCACAGACCAACTGAAAATGCAACTAGTTTAGGCATGAACTAGATTATTTTCTTAAAAGCAGAGCCAGGCTCAGCCCTTAGCTACATACTTCCCAACAGATCTTTGTCCCAGTTCATTTGCTCCTGCTCTAAATGGCAGAGGGCACAAAGTTCGGGTTTTATAATCCACAAACAAGATATTTTGCTACACGGTGGGTGTTTGTCTTCCAATGAGAATTGTTCATAGTCTCAAGAGTTGGCTTGGGATGTGCTTCACCTTACATTTTCCAAATCCAGAAACCAATAAAACTTCCAGTTTTCAACCACTGTAAAACATTGTTTTCTGAATCTGCACATTAATTTGCTCAGCTGCTTAGCAGAGAACATAATGTAAACCAGTTCTTAAAACTCAGGATGGTGCCATATGTGTGGTGGTGTAATACATTTATATTCTTTTAAACACTGAATAAACTCAAGAAGCAATGCTTCTCTTCCTGGTTTGTTTTTTTTCCTAAATCCTTTTGAATTAGCTCTGCGCTATCACTGTCCATTTTGTACAATCTGCTGTTTAAGTTTCTATTGCAAGTTTTAACCAATTCCGTATCTCTGAGGTGTAGTTAGACTCTCCTACAAGCTTTATTTTCTTGTACTTTTGTTTGTCCCTGCCACATTGTCTTTCAAGCTTCTAGTGTAAGCAATACTTTTCCACCTTTTAACTTGCTAATTAATTAGATATTCCCTGAATTATATGGGGGAACTGTTTTCTTTTGAACAGCTCTGAAGTCAGTTTAGATAGATGTATATATGAACAAAATCAGTGTCTGAATTTTGCATTAGGCCTACAGTTCTCATTTACCAGAAAACCCACTGAACTAAGATTTTTTTTCTTAATATTGTATTTTGGATTTAACACTAGCTGTGCTGTTTATGAAATGTGTCTGTGTATAGGGCTAGAGGTTTGAATAGTGGGCTTATGTCAGTTCCAGTGTTTGTAAGAATGCCTGTTTTCTGTACTGTGACTTTGCCCAGGATAGGGTAGGTGGTAGGTAGGAAAAGGAGTCCAAGATTAGGAATAACCCGGCAAAACTCCTAAGTGAAGCCCTTACTTGCCTAAATAAAGGGCAGGAATTCTCACTCTGGGCTTGGCTTTGTTGGCAGGGTCAGGCTTATTACACCACAATTGCTTTTGTTAAATACTTATGCTGATTTTATTTTCAATACAATATAAGTTGTGGCAGTTTTACTACTACAGTTGTATACTGACATCTGAAGTTTCACTCACCCATCAGATTATTTGTATCAGTAGAAAACACTTCCTTTACGGTTCTGGGTTTTGATTTATTTGAAATGTGGCAAGTTTCAAACATTACTGTAGTTGTGCTGCAGATGGAGTAGTGAGCACTAATGAGCAGACTGCTTTGACATGCATAGAAGTGCATTTTTACTGTAATTGAGGAGCAGAATTCTAAAACAAATTTTTGGAATTACCAGGATCATCAGATCTATGACTTGCTTATTCCAGATTCTGTATGACAAGTTCTAGATACATAAGCACAGGCAGCAGTCTTTCAGTCCAGCTATTGGATTAAGGAAGTTTGTAAGAGGAGCATCTCTCTAAATACTTGCATCCTGATTGTCCCAAAATGTTGATAATATTCGGGATAAGATATAAACTATAGTGACCAAATGTGCTGAAAACACATTAGATATATTTTTTTTCCCATCATTAAGTATGTAAGAACCTTCTACTGATCCTGGGGAAAGAAAAAGCCTATCTGTTGTTCTTTTTTGGCAAAAAGAAAAACTGAACTTCACTTTATGGAATCAGTCTTACTCCATAGTCTGCTTGAGTGTGCGTGTGAACATTCAAAGCAGCATTCCCAGTGCTCCCAAAAGATGCTGGAAAGACCAGAACTGCAGAAGTCAGAAGCTTCTCGACCAGGCTTTTCGAGTATTCTGTGTGCACAGATGCGCCCTGAAGGAACAGAAAAGCTCCTGTCCTGGTAGTTTTGTCTTTAGCAGAAGCCCAAAACAGGCCCTAATAGGCCCTTTAGAGGAATCCCTTGGCTGGTATTTGCACTATTACTGAGACAAAACCTGTTGTAAATATCTTTATTCTGAACTTCAGGAATCAGTTAATAATTTGCCATGCGTGGCCTTGAAAATCAGCATTGTGTAAAGTAAAGACGTTCCCTTCTGACAGCTGAGCCAGGTACAGCCTGAGGGGTGAGCTGATCCACAGAGATAAAAGGTAGTCAGTGCTTTGAGAACCAAGAGCTGAAGCCCCAGCAAAGCTACTTGGCATCTTCTGAGAAAATTTGTTACACAAAAAAGACGAGACTTCGTCATTTTTGTGATTTTGTAATTGTTAGAAGTTGTGGCACTTTTTAAAAATATAAATATTTCCTTCAGTGATCCTTCCTTCTTCATGTGATCTGAATGTTGACGGAATTTCCTTCTAATGTGGCTAATTTAGGGATGTGTTGTAAAGTCTCCTGTCACAAAGAGACCTGGTGTACAGTCTCATAATAGATGCAATCAAGGATTCCTAGGAAAGCAGGATACGTGCCTGTTATAAATCAGTCAGTGACTGTCCCAAAAAGGATGCATGCATTGGGAGTACTGCTATGTAGGGAGGTTTCACCATACAAAGTTTTCTTCTTCATCCTTTTTGAATAAGTTCTGTAATCTCACCTTTGAATTTTTTAATACTTTGCTGCACCAGGTGCAGTTTTTAAATCTTCCTCATAAAAACCCCAAAATCAAAATAGGGAGGAAAACAATCTCAAGTCTTTCATTCTTCCCTGGTATCAACATGAGGAAAAAACATGCAGCTTTATCTCTGTCAGGCCCCATCTTCACTTTGTGGTCTGCAGCCAAACGTAAAAAGAAGCGACAGAGAAGCTGTTCTCCTACTCTGCTGGTTTTGCTAACATCTACTCACTCAATGGCAGGAACACACCTTAAAAATTGCTTTTAGATTGGTCAACTTTAATGATCCCCAGAAGGATCTTTCTCTCATCCCTGTTCCTTTTCTCACAGAAATGAAAAGTTAGTATCAAGAATTACTTTCCATCAAAAAGAAAACATGATGGAAACAGGGAATACTGATTATGGATGTCATTTCTTCTCACCTAGGGAAAGAGAGGTATCCTGCAATTACAATATTTGCAGAGTGAGTGATGCAGGCTGCAAGGGAGAGGGTAGAACAGGCAGCATTGAGCAATAAATCAACGTGTGCTCAGGATGCGTTAAGAAATATATGACACTACCATTTTATTTATATATGTGTATATACATATGAAATATATATATGTATGCATGTATCTATATACATACACACACCTACTAGGAGACAACTGGTATGTTGTACATGGACAGCGGAAGCCTGTAGCTGCTGTACCTGAGCAAATTGGTATTGGACGCACAGAATTCAAGCTGCAAGACTCTCCCAAAATACCGACTATAATTAAACTACTAGCTTTGTTTCCTGGCAAAATCCACATCAGAAAACCCTCTCCATGTACATGCAGTTTATTGACACAGAAGAAAACTGTATCTTTCTGCAAGTTAAATTAGTGATGTTAAAAAAAGCGTGTTTTGTGCTGGTGTGATTTTCAGCGCTGCCCTCCTGCCCTAGACAGCAGAGCTGAGCCAGGCTGCTTTTGCTCTGCAGCCACTCCCTGTGTTTCAGCCCTGATGGCTGGGGTCGTTATTCTGGCCGTTGGCAGTGTGCACTCAGGGACTCAGGCTGACAGAGCTACTCCGGAACAACTCTGGCCAATAAGACCACGCTGTATTATAATAATTTCTATATTTCTTTTTGTAATTCTGGACTTGAACTCTGAAGCAGCAGATCAGGTCCCACTTTATCTTACATGACTATTTTGGGACTTACTAATCCCACCGAATTTGGCCAAAAATCATCTTCCAAATCTGCCTTGAGTAACTGAAAGTCTGAAAAATTGGTAGTTTTTCTGTCCTTTAAACATTACCACCATTTCTACAAATGTGAATTTGTTTCCTAATTCATTTAGGTGCAAAGTCAGCTATATTAGCGAACCTCATTGTCAGCAGCAGTTTGAGATGCCTGAGACAAACCAGTGATGGCCTGTCTCTGTATTTTTTCCCCCATCTCTTGGGAGAGGGCACACTGAGTTCAGTAAAGAGGCTGAAACAAGCAGCTGGAGCACAGGGACTTCTGACATGGCTTCAACTGTTTGCAGACTACACAGCGCAGCTTTCCCCGGATCCCTATTGCAGACTGTGTCACCTGCCTTTGCTGTGGAGGAGCAGTGTCTGCATGTCCCATTCTGCTGGCTGTGCTCTAAGGCACAGTCTCTGAGACTCAAACACTGCTGCAATTTTGGTTAGAGCAGCTGCTTCCAAAATGAATGTCTGAGCAGTCATCTACTAGAGATGTCCACACAGCTTGCTTGCCAGTAAAATTACATCAACTTATAAAACAACATGAACTGAGCTGACAGAATGGGGTTTTTTGCTAGCAGCCTGCCCACACCAGAGGTTTTGCTGTCTGGGGAGGGATATGCTTACACAGCTGCTTTGAGGAAACTCCTAATAGACACCAGGTCTTTGTATTAAATAAACCACAGCACAGTTGCCTACATAGGACATGCTTTGCGTGCATCCTGCGATGCCAGCCAAAGTCTCGAAGCTGTCAGTCACCTGAGGAACAAACAGCTGGGAAATGCACCCAGACAAAAAGAAGCATTGACCCCTTTGTTAACAAACACACTACATTTACTGAAGTACACCTTTGCAGAAGTCTCTTGAAAATTAGATTAATACAGAACTACTACCAAGAGCAGAATACACAAAAAAGTTTATCAAGCAATACCCCACCCATTGCCATAAGAACAAATAAAAATTATGACAAATTGTATGTTTTTAGAGTGTAAATATGTGTGTGCTGTACATATATACCTTTTTATAGTGAAACTCCATGAAACATGTTTACTGTTCCATTGTGTTCCTTGTTCTCCATTATTTAATTTGAAGGAACACAAGTCTTCTGTACCTCTATGGCTCTTCAGATGACATGGAGCACCCAGCTGTAGTTACTGCCCACGCAGAGTCCCCTTGCACAGAACAAACCCAAAGCAGGGGCAGAGCCCAGGCTGTGCTCTGTCCCTGTGCCTAGGTTACCCAAAAGCACAAGGCTTGCCCAGGGACTCTGAATGTTTTCTTTTCTAACAGATATCACACATGCAGCTTCACCTATGTGGGCTTTCTCAGAAAAATTAATCTATGTAGGGCTTTGGCACAGAGCAGCGATGGATCTGGATTAAAAATTACAACATATGGCATTGTTTCTTTTAACTCATTACAGGCTCATTATCTAAGGGTACATTTAAAAGTGCACTTATTTCTTCTGAGCTATTTGCTTGGGTTTCTACTGAAGTATAGATTGAACTTGCTGCTAGAAAATCCACAACAAGTAGGGTGTACTCAAAGTACTGGACTTCAGTAAATCCTTCAGTTGAACAAAAAACCTCTACTACTCAAAAACATTTGAACAGCACAGAGAAAATAATGTTATTGTCTTACTTTTTTACAACATAGGATCTTGTAACAATAAAAAAGTAATGATAAGGAGCTTTCTATGTCACATTAGTGGTTTGGTTCCTATATCACTTAATACAATCCCATTGTGATGGAAGTGTCCTTGTCTTCTATGGACTTGAACATATTGAATCATTTGTTCTAAAAGCTGGTGTCTAAAGAAGGAAGTTAGTATTTCTAAATAATGACAACAACAATATGAGAATTTATTCTTACAGTTCTAATCACTTTCAGATTAATGGAGAAAAATGCTTTAGCCTACACCAAGTGGTACAATAGAAGATAATTGTATTATTCAGTAAAAAGTGCAGCTGAAATACATCTCACTGAAGACAGTTCTAGCTGTAATAAATGCTGCTTAGGTTTAGAACAAATGTGCATGTACCTACTCACAAGTGGTCAAATTAACACAGACGAGATGGCCCCATGAATGAGACTGTCAGAGCCTTCTCTTGAATGGGATTGTCACCTGGAAAGGACTGGAACAGGTAGAGAGGTGTGGGGTGTCTTTACTCAAGGATACAGAGGCCTGGAGGAAGCAAAAAAGCCCTTTTAAAGGCTGTATGAAAAATCACTCATGTTCAGATCATTATCTGTGCAATAATCACATGCACACACAATCTCACATCCAAAGGTTTTAAACCAGGAAATTGCAGGAAAGAGAAAAAAGATATGTAATGTCTCCCTAACCCTGGAGAGTGGGTGCTGTGATGAGCATAGCTCTCTGAGCTTTTTGCAGCAAGGAACACAGTAAGGAAGCAGCAGAAGAATGGTACAAAAGATAACATGGAAAATTCTTCTTGAAGGGAAGCATAAACAAGTCTCAGGAGTACTGGGTTTCCTGACCAGAAATGCAGCATATGTGGGGGAAAGTAACAAAAAAAGAACACAAAGAACAGCAAAGGAAACCCCAAGGAGGAGATCTGCTGAGCCAATGGAAACATGGACAGGAAATCTGAGGAAAAGTAAACGAGAGGGAATATTTGTTGAAGCAAAGCAACCAGGAAGTGCACTGGATCTGTTGCACAGAGCTAGCTGATCCTGATCCAAGTTCATGTACAGGCTTAAACCACGGCTCTCAGAATTTGCATTACCAGTATTACATGTAACACTGATCAAGAGACAAATGTGGTTAAGTCAGGCTCAAGTTCTCTGCTGGAGAAGCCAAATGCAGTTCAGAAAAGTTCATGTTTCTTTTTAAGAAATAAGTATGTTCAGAAAAAAAATTACTTAAGACTTTTCTAGTGTAGATTCTGATCTGTGAGGGGGATGTATTCTTATCGACAGCATGGCCTGGAGTCTGTCCAAAATGCAGAAATAAAATGACAAAATGCATTACTAAAATAATGTGTTTGTGTAGCCAATGTGTTATATCTCTATATATGTAGTCATAAAAACACTGTATGCTTCCTTCTGTAAATCAACACTGAAGTTGTAAAGTGAACATTATTCTTTATTGACATAGCTACTGAATTTAAGCCGGTCACATCACCAGTCAAAAGTTGTTCCAAGTACACCAGAAAATGAGACTTAAAAAAAGTTACTAATTGTAGAAAACCTCAGCAATGCATTTTGATGACAGCTCTGCTTTCTAGTATAGACTAAACCAAGGACAAGTGACTGTGAATAGGTGATCACCAGAGATCCACGAAGCATTATGGCTGCATTTGAAACAGCCCCTACAGACAGGGAATTGGAAAATTCATGATACAGCTTTGCACAGGACTCGTACCTGCCAGCAAAGGGCCAAACCTTACCTAAACTACAGCGACGTGGTTACACGTCACGAATTCTTCATTCCTCCCTCTCATCACCATAGCATCATTAAATCATGCCAATAAGCTTGTATGCAAACTAAGTTAAGAATCATTTTTCTTCCAGAAATTAGCATCGCCCCTGAACTTCCTGAACGATGGCTTTGGAGCAAAGCTCACTAGCTTGGCAGAGACCAAGCGCTCCGAGGTTCCCCAGGCCCGACGGCCCGGCGCTGCGGGCAGGGGCAGCCGCTCCCCGCGGGGCCTCGGCGGCGCAGGGTCCGGGCGGCCCTGCCGGGCGCGGGCGGGACGGAGAACGGCGACAAGGCAGGGGAGCAGGGAGAGGAGCAGGGGCAGAGCAAGGCGAGCTGCGAGGGCCACCTCGGAGTTCCTCCGTGCCCGAAGTTTTCGC
>VZRE01002640.1:0-11057 GCA_013396775.1 Cephalopterus ornatus | reverse complement strand
TGAACAAACCCCAGGTTTTATTACAGTTTACTCTCCTGTATTCTCCTGAAGTTAATGTAAAGCTTGAAAAGTACAGTAAAATACCATATCATTAAAAACATACAGCATTATGATGTATAGTTACTAGACAAAAAATGTAATATAGAATTAAATTGCCTAATTGAGACATATTATGGCTAATATATCAGACTGTGTCACACAGCAGTATCTGTTCTCTCTAGTATTCCAGAAGCAACAAATACCATCACTAACAGTTCTGTAAATCCACATTCCTTTTGATAAAATACTCCATGATTGAATAAATAAACCCAGAATTGAAACATGATTAGAAATTTGTAAACCAATAACTTTGAAAATATTCAGTGTTTCTAAAAAAAAAAAAAGTTTAATAATAATTTGTTGTAATTTGCTTTCTTTCTACCAAGGAAATGTTGGAATAATTTTTCAAAACATGAAAGCAACACAAATAGTCAAGCCTAGGCTGTAATTCTCCGATAAATCACAAGCTGAGTCTCACTTGCTTCATGGGAACTTACCTTGCTAGAGAAATCTGAAGAAACAATGTCTTTTTTATGACCATCATAAACAAAACCAATAAATGAATGATAAAACAGATGGGGTTTGGATACATAACTGTTCATTCCCTTTGCACATAATTTGGTGTTGAATATGTAAGTTATGTGCACTAAGGACTCACACTATAATACAGTGTGTTGGTTTAAAGGTAAAGAATGAACCCAACTCAAAGAGATTAGAAGTCAGAATTACAATTTAATGAAAATAATACAATAAATACAATTTTGCAGACAGCTGGTTTTTTAACCCACAACACTCAGTACCCTGGGGCACGAACACAATGGTGTTCATTGGCCACCAGCCAAGCCCCACGTGGTCCCTCTGAGTCCAAAGTAAAAATAGGAAAAACCTGTTGGTGAGACTGGGGCTCGCAGTCTGGTTGAGAGCGGTGGTTGCAGTCTGGTCGAGGATGGTAGCTGCAGCTCAGTCAAGGATAGTGGTCGCAGTCTGGTCGAGGTTCTGGTCCTCCTGCCTGGCTCCCACGAGTGGTGTCAGAAGTCCCCAGACTCCCAGATTGTATACACCCAGGTTCAGGCAGGAATGCCCAGCCCCTCCCCCAGGGTGGGGAGTTTCACAGTGGGTGATTGTGAGTCCTGGGTATGAGGACAGGAACATCCTCCTATCTCACAGGCTTCTTAACACCCAGCTCATAGCCTGAGGGGTCAGGTGTGCTCTGGGTAGCTGCTGCAAATGGCCTGTCGTTAACAGTTTCTGGGGAATGGCATAGAGGGTATAGAATACACAGTTTGGGTTACACCCACACACTGATGAACCACTCTCGGCTGCTTTAACTAACTGGGACATAGAGTGAAGCACAGAAATGCAAATGGCACTGAAATTAACTTTGGAAAATTTTGTAAAGCTGGATTAAGGTGAGGACATACTAACTTATCCTCTCAGGAGCTTCAGATAGGAGGATCTTCTTGTATATTGTCAGTGCTTATGAGTTTAGAAAGGCAGGCAATCTTGGTATCACCTTCACCAACAACTGGTGCATTTAGAAGCTTTATTATTATGAATATTAAGTGCTGACATACCAACCTAGATGTGAAATCCAGCTGTGAGCACAATAAATTTTGTGAAACCTATCAAAATACGATTTTTTACCCCACAATTGACACTCACTCAGTTTACGCTTGTTGCTTGTGCTGGCTTTGCTGACCTTTTTAGTCTACAACATGCAGGTTTTTTGCTATAGACACATGTAAAATTAATTTATACATCTCAATATGTGCAGAGGCTTTCCTTACCAAGGGTTACTTTTGGGAAATCAGGCAAAAGGTGCCAGATAGGTCTGCCAGAATAATAGTTCACAGTTCATTTGACAGTATTATTTTGAGGAGATCCTGAACTGATGACCTCTTAAGAGGACAGGCAGTATTTTACACTTGTTACTGACAGCTGACAAAATATTAAAATATTTCAATTAAAATAAAGATGATGATTTTTGGGGGGTGACGACTCATGGAAATGAGTGTTATTTTGCTACAGCATCCCTAGAAAGCATCTCATAGCAATCAACAGAAATTTAAATCTTGCAGGTTGTCAGCATTAGTGGTGCACAGCCTCACCTAGAGCCTCCAGGGAGTAAATAAATTGCTGACATGAAAAGTGGATTAACCTCATCTGTTTGCATTTACCCTTCAATACACCAGCAGATACAAGCATATGTGAATGTCATAATCTCATGGTTCATTACCCAATGCAACTTAAACTGGTTCTCCCCAGTCTCTAAGGGAAAGCTGAGCTTTAGAGAGACTGAAGTGGGGATTAATTTTTCAGGACACACACGACCACCTCCCACCAAATATTTATCACTCATGAAATCACAAAATTGTCACCAATATTCCCAAATATAGAAGTATGTTAGCACTATTCTACACATACAGTAATTTCTATTTCAGTGTAAAACATGCATAAAATTTAATGCACTTGCTTCCTACTTAGCATGTAATCCAAGTCAGTAGACTGACATTAAAAGTTCTTGCTGGTTAGTATCGAGAATATGTTTAGTGATATGGTGGGAGAGAATCTCTAAGTAAAATGATCCCCATCCATCCACCATCTACACTCACCTACTTCAGTGCTACAGTGAGGGTGCTTGGAAGGAGCTGAAAATGCAGTGGGCATTGCTCTCCTGAGCAGTTTGGTCTTCATCCACTTTCATTGGTCTCAAACAGGGTATTTACACCTAAACAGAATTTCATTCACTCTGTCTAGCTTGGACTACCTGCAGAGTTTGACCACTTGGAATCTGAGCAGCTTGAAAAGGGAGTAAATATTTATTGTATCGGGTTGGGTCCCCAATTCTAAACATTTATTTAGAACTTAATTTCCTTAAAGGTAGGAATTAGCCTGTGAAGAATAGAGCAAGAGAAATTCTATCTGCAAAATCAAAAGTGTACTTCTTAAAGGTTTGGGTTTAGTAAAGGTACTTTGGGTTAGGTTGAAATGATAGATGTCATCCAGACTCGTTTCTGGATGCCCTGATTGGAGTTTATCAGCTTTTGCGTGAACCAAAACCAGCAACATGACTCATATTTGTCTGCTAGCAGAAAATATGAACGTTCTTAAACATAACAGCCGCTAAAAACTTCTACTTAGCGCTCTGCAGCAATACATTCTAAAAATTAAACTTTGCAATATTTTGCATACTAAAGCAAAGGTTTCAAAATCTCAGGCTACTTCTGCATATAGAAAACCACATTATTTTTTCAAGTGTAAGCTCCACTTTATGTCCCAGGACAAATCCAACGTTGAAAGAGTATAAATTCAGCTTAAGGAAGGACAATTAAAAAACCACTAATTAGCACTAAAGAAATTCTAAACCGCTTACACTGCCACTATCAGAAAACTACAAACACTATGAAAACGAGGAGATAGGTCAGAAATCAGCACTTACAAGTTTTCAGCCACTACCTTACTCATTTCAGAGAGACAACCATGAAAGCAAAGTAGTAGTTGAAGCTTACTGAACCAATAAAATAGTTAGAAATAACCTTAATGAAATCACCAAATTCATCCCCAGGAAATGGTAATATTCCACAGACTGACTCTCTGAAGTGTCTGGTATCATTGTTTCTCTGAGATGACACTGGCTTTAGACAAATCATCTGCAGGTGATGTTTCTCACAGGTGCAACCAGGAGCTGTTACTCAGTAAGGAAGACGAAAATTTTTCTCTAAGTCAACATTATGCTTCTGTGTTCCTGGATGGTTTAGTAGCTGCACTGGTTTCCAGCAGTTTAATAATGTGTGATGGATCATCAAGATTGCAACAGCTTCCTTAAGCTGCTGTATGGGTATCAGAGCTACTGGAATCTCTGCTGTGCCATGTAATTGTAGAGCTTCTGATCCTGGCCGACCTAAAGAGCATAGGCTGTATTGTAGTAGTCCAAATTGCTTCCCAGGTCATCTGGCATATCCCCTTCTATAAGGTGAGCTCAGATGCTGTTGGGTATCATCAGTTCCTCTGTCATTTGGTCCTTTAGATACATTCTCAATTTCTGGATGCTGACCACAGTTCTGACTCAGAGCTTGTTATGGCTCCTAACTTGAGGATCATGTGTCTATTCACAAGTGTTGACTGAGTGAAGAGAAAGTATAGAAGCACTAGGCATGAATTGCCCATGAGCAACACTGGATGGACACTGCCATCTCAGGGCAGTGTTGGAGACAGGACACCAGTTTCAGCCCAAACCTCCTTAGTCCGAACAAGTACAACTCTTCCTGTCTTTTTAAGAGCTTGTCTTTAACCCATACAGATAAAAAAAATTAATGGAAGTCAAAATTCTGCACCAGAGGGGCATTTGGAATGCTGTCTGAATGCTGTGGGTTGTCATGTGTGTATTTTCACCCCAAGTAATTTCCATGTGAACAGCTCAGGATAACTGAGAAGGTCTGTGATATAATGTCCCATAATAATGGGTGAGAACAGTTTTAGCAGAACTGAAAACAAAAATTGCTGGATGTAAGTAAGTAATGTGCCTCCTCTAACTCAGAAAAAGTATGTGCACCCTCACTGTGACTTCTCAGGAAAATCTTTCACTTTCTAGAAGAAAGAAATGGACTATGGCAGCGTGTTCCCTGCTGTGGCTCACCCAGCTCTCCTGCTTTTCCTCTGTTTCTCTGCTGCAAAAGCCAGCACGCGTGTGGCCACTCCCAGGGTGTGTTTGGCAAGCACCACAGCAGGGACGCCACTGATGTGCAAGACTGTAGCTGTCTGCCTGGCTGGATTTCTTCTTGCTGCCGGTTGGCCCCATATTTGTCTGCCAAAACTACTGAAGGAGTTGCCCACAGGGCTGGTGTGAGGCTTAGTCTGGTTCAGCTGTGCTAACCTTCAAGATGTGTGATCTTTTGATTTCCCTTTCACGAAAGGAAAATCTTTTTTGTGTTTCAGAACACGATTACAGAAGTGTGGTTTTGGAGGGGTGGTTCTTAGAGATCCTTTTTCAAGTGACTTTTTGTGGTGGCAGAAGAGGAAGTGCCATAATTATCTGAACTGTAAGAACACACACAGCAAACAATGCTCTGTGCAAATTCTGCCCATATTTTTTGAGCAAGACACAGATTTATGAGGTTCCTTCCCTGACTTGCTCATAGCTAAATAGGAAAGCCATATTTCTTCCTGCATTTCTTCAAGGTTGAGCATCTTGAATATTTTTTAAGTTGTCAACAGGCCAAACTGCTTCTCTGTGTTGTGTGACTCAAACAAGAATACTGAGAATACAAAAGAATACTGAGACAGGGACTTCTGCACCTTGAATAAACATACCAATTCAAACTTCTTCATGAATGTTTTATATGCATCAGATAAGGGTGAGAGAGAAAGAATATCAAGATCTGCCTGAGCTGCCAGGTAAGTATCCCAGCCCAAAAGCAGACTGAAGGTATTGCAAGACACCAAATGACACCTATTTCTTTGCATCTTGGCTGTGTGACAGATGTGCGGATGATGTATATCCTGAAAATGGGATGGTGCACAGCACTTCTGCACTTGGGAGGTCTGAAAAGCACTGTGGTTTATTGAGGCAAAAACCATTATAATATTCTTTGGGGGATGACTCAGTTATGCTCTGACTGAATTCAGGGCTACACTTACAAGTTTACTCCAATACGTCATATCCAGCTAAAAAGGTTTTTTTGTACTAATTTCCATATGAATATCCATTGCTTTGTACTTTGAAATGTTCTCAAAGCATTTGGTGGCTTCAGTCCTTGCCCGAGCACTGCCTGGGGTGGTGTCACTCCATTTCCAGTGTGAGGAGACTGTAATTTGCATGCACTGTTTCTCAGTGTTTTACAGAAGAGTGAAAACTGGGAAATGCTTCCAAAAGTGAGGTTCATGGAAAAAAATAAGTGGGAAAAGACCAAGAAGCAAAAATGCTCAAAAAATAAAGATTAGGGATGGAGGAAATAGAAAATAAGGAAGTAGCAGAACTTGGATCAGGGAGGACTACATTTGGAGACAACGAGGTTTAAACCCTTTGGTCTTAAGTGCAAATTACACCACAGGAACATTTCAAAGCTTGGGCCCCAGAGACCTTAAATGAGCTCTAGAATGAAGTAATTTTTGACAAGTATTAGAGGAACTGTAAATAGCTAGCATTTTTTTCCCGAGGCAATGACAAAGAAAGAACAGTGAAAAGTAAAAAAACCCACCCTACGATTAACTTAAGACTGTGTAAATCTTTATCCATTTGTTACTAATGTTATTCCTAGGAAAAAGAAAGTATCAAGTGGGATAAATCTTGCAGAAATATATTTTTATTCTTATATTTGCTTTTCCTTGTTTGGAGAGGATAGGAAAAAACAGGTAACCACACAGAGAAGTATCTTCAGATGTGTAAGAGGAATGGCAGCAGCACCACTTGCTTTGTTGCTGTGGTTCTGTTTGGAAAGCAGGAGCTGAGATCGAATTAGCTGGTTTACATCAATTTCCTCAGGCTGCTTGATTTATTGAAAAGTGATACTGGTGGGCACCTTATGAGGATGACCAAGTGATGTCAGAATTTCAAAGTAACGAAAGCTTCTGTGGCAAAGAAGAGAACGAACTCAGAATCACCAAATGGTATGTTGTTTATTTTTATGAAAAATTCTTCAATTGACCTGTTACATATACTATCTTAAATCAACAATGGCTCTCATGGGATGAAACACTCAGCAAATTTAACGATTTATATTTTCTTTCCAGAGTATGAAGCATGGTGAGGTTTTACAACACACAGTTCAAGTGAGTTTTAATTTACTTCACTTCTACTTTTACTTAAACTTTCACTTGAAAAGACCTAACCATTGTATAATTACTTTCCAGTGTGGCCCAAGTAATCTGAATTTGTGATTGTGGAACATGCTACTAGACATTACAACTTTACATCCCTGAGTTGTGGATCAAATCAGATACATTGTCCTTAAGCATCCAGTTTGTATTTAAAGGCAAATGCAACCACTGAATTCTTTATTTACTAGAGAGCAACTGCCTGCTTTTATCACTTAGCATTCACACAATATGTTCCCAGCCAAGTCAGAAATCTTAAATCAAAATGCTGACTTTGGAATCAAGTGATAGGGTTTAGTTTTAATTATTTTGACTCTTTGAGTGTTTTTTTTTTTGGTAGTTCACACAGAAATTACTATACTTTAGAGAGTAGTTTATATTGTAATTTTTTTCCAATGTACAGTCACACAGTGCAAAACAGTGTTAATGAAATTCTGAAGGCGAAAAAAATGTTTCCCACAGCATTTTCTATTTCTAGAATGCCACAAATAGGTCTGAGTGTCATGGTTGGATCTCCCTTTCTTCTTGGAGATTTAACATAGTTCGAAAAAGACAGAGCCCTGCAAAACAATTTGAAGTAATTTATACCTACACAATGGTGAATTTTTTGGGACTCTTTCTATTTATGTTGGCTAATGGAATAGTGAATTATCAGGAACACAGATATTATTAATTCCTTCTTCAGGTAGTCAGATTATAAGGGAAAATGTAGACAAAGATAATAAATTTGAAATGAAAAGCTGGACAAGGACACCAAGGATCATGTGTTCCTTTTCATGGCTCCTGAAGCTGGAATTTTCTCTTTCTTCCCCTTCTAATCAGGCAGCAAAATTTGCTCCAGAATCAGTGTTGGAATCTTTTAATTTCACAGGTGTAGAATCAGAGCAAGGCAGGAAAGCCACATGCTCTTCAAAATAGTAAAGATTTGGGTAGAGAAAATGGTCTTCATTTGCTACTAAATGTGCCTGGAAAAGGTGAATGCTGGTTTTGTGTGAGCTTGACGAAGAACTGAGCCAAAATCCAAGTGTCCTCTAACAGCTTTGGAGCATGCAGTTCAGCCTATTTCCTAATGGACTTCATGTCAGGGTATTGACCATGACATTACAAGGGAGATAAAAACAAAGACATACAGATAAAATTAATTTCATTTATATTTTATAACCATGACAGATTGTCTAAGATTTACAAACCATAACTATGAATGGAAATTATAATAAGTAGGCTCACAGGCTGCATAGATTACAGATAATAAATATGGATCTTTGCACATAATATGTGCACCTGAGGTTGCGGTCTTCTGCTTTTTGGATTGTTTTTATTTCTTTGTTTTGTTTTTTTTTTTTTCTTTTTTAAAATAGTTAGACAGCCAGCTGAACACAGTAGCTGGCTGAGACAAATGAGGACTATCTTGCCTTTCAATTTTCCTATCTACAATAGACAGTGAGGGGGGAAGGGAAAAAAGACAAAGAGAGAGAAAGATGCTAGATGTTGTCCAAGCGTGTTAATGTGAAGAAAACTTTGCAATAAATGTTGACATTTTGGCATTCAGAACATTGCTTTGACTGGGGTCTAAGTGGTGGAATATCAACATTCTTCACTTCCTCCTGGTAAAATATTTGCTGTAAAGTGTAACTGAAGACCAAAGAGGTTTTTTTCACACTAGCTTGCCAAAACATCTAGATTTGTGTTTATATGGGTTGGCATCACAGGGTTATCCTTCAAAGCAACTTGCTTTTATTTTCTAATTTCCAATGGAACCTCTCAAATACAAAATGCTTATCTAAGTAATGCAATATTGTCTGACCATGGGGATAATCTTAAATATAAGGTAAAAAAATTACTAGAGTAAGGCCCACCTGAATCTGTAGTATGCTGATATGAAAGCAGGTGAAATATGGAATGATACAGCACATACAGAAAATATTTAGGTTGTTGTTTAAGGACAAAGAACCTTTCAACTGCAACTGCTGGACTCCGTAAACAAGAGTAGGTATGTAGTTCCTTTATATCTTCAGTCAAAATTAGTTCTCTAACCTAGGCTGACTGGTGGGGAAAACACAGACTAATGTCTCACCAGTTCACTAATGACACCATGTCTCCAGACCTCCTGAGACCTGAGCAGTAGTTTTCAAACAGCAGCTCCTTTTGACCCAATTAGCAGAGCCCTGAAAGTCTCATGAAACAGTACTCACGAAAAAAACCACTTCAGAACAAATAATTAGGAGACTACAAACCACCAAGCTGCCACCAGCAGAACAAAGGCTCCCTCCCTGTGAGGTTCAAAAGAATCCTCAAACCAGGTAATGCTTCGTACAGGCTTTATTTCATTGGGTGTTGATTAATTTTAACGTTACGAAGGATCAATTTCAAAATTTCTTTTTTTTTCTGCTATTGCAGAAAGCAAATCTAGCACTTGTTTCCTTTCTGTATTCAACTTCTAAGATGTTTTTTTCTAGAAAGCAAAAACCAAAAATTATTGTTGCAACTACATTTGTATAGTGACAATTATATTTCAGTGATTGTAAGAGCTTTCAGTTGGAGCTCCATACACCTCAGTGTGTTTACACGGCAGGTAGCACATTTGAAAATTACTACCAAAAAGAGCCTTCCAAACCTTGCAATATCAAAATCAATAACAAGAATGCAGGCAAAAATAATTTAGAAAAGCCAAATTTCTTCAGTGACTTTCAGCCTTACTCCAAGATATATCTGCCTCCAGAATGAACAAAGTGTAAAGCTATCAGTGTATTTGTACTTACTCTTTTTTTCATCTCTACATTCATTACAGCTTAACTGAGCCAACTACCTCTCCTTCATGGCTAGGCTTTATTGGCAAATTAGGATACACATCCCTGTAATGACGGGAGAAGAAAGTGGTTACTGCCTTTTTTGTCAAAACCTAGATTCTCATAACAAATCTATGCATTATTCAAACCAAAACAATAAAACCAATGCTGCAATTCTGCTTTGAAATAAAGTCTGTCAAGAAGAAAAAATATATACCATGTGAAAGATCTCTTTTTTTTTTTAAAGAAAGTCATATTGGCTTATTCATTTACTGACTACCAGTCGTGATCTGATTGCAGGACTGTTTTCTTTATCCATTCCCAAGATACTTCTTACAGCATTTTAATGTGCTTAATGTATATGTGTATACATTGTTGTATAAAAATTAGCAATATACTGCCGGGGTCTGTTAGTTTCTGTTTATTTTACGTGTGTGTATTTATATAAGAAATATTTTAGTTATTACACTTCACGTCAATGAAAAATTTACTTCCCAGTACTTTTTTTATACAGTAGAGCTTATATTATTGTTACAGTCAGAAAAGGGACTGTAAAAATGATTTTGTTTATGAGTCTACCAGTTCTTGGGTGTCTTCAAGATGGTGGGAAGCTACAGTAATGGCTCTGTATTTAAGGAATATATTTTGCAGCCTTTACCCTTGGGACACCAGCATCTATTTTCCAGTTTCTAAAATGCTTTAGCTTGAAAGAATTCCAGCTTAGCATAAACCCATGTTTCAATTTATTAGGAGCACTCTAGTCACCAGTAAAGACAGTTCAGACTCTGGACATCTTTGATTCAAAGATAGAGATTCATTACATCTGCTAACTGGTCCTAAGGTTGTAAATAGCCTAGGAGCTTTCTTTTCCTATAGAGTAGTCAGCAAGGCTCATGTGAAATACACTGGCATTATAACACACAGAGGGAGACTTCCCATTTGCAGACTTTGGTTTGAGGCAAAGAAATTGATAAAGCATTTAAACTAAACCAGACAAACTCTGGTATAAGGGAAAAATGAGAGCCGGTTTGGTGCTCACTGAGTGCCAAAGCCTGGCCCCTTCTTGGGTGAAAAGTTTCCAAGTACTGGATTCTTGTTGCGCTCTGGATTAAGCTATAAACTGCCCAGAGGGGTCACATTTTTATTTAAGACTTTTTAAAAGACTTTTGGTTCATTAAAACCTCTAATTAGCATTTGGAAAAAGAGTCACGCACTCTTCTCTAAGAGAAATTCTTTTTAATTTAGTGAGAAAAATATTTTGGCAAAAGGTTTTTACAGGAGTAAAATACAACCAAGAAAAAAGCATTTCACTAAAATGTTCAGCACAAAGACCCATTCAACAGGAAATGCCCACTGAAACAATCCATATATCCATATATAAATCCATATATAGCTTTAGTAAAACACAATTCATTGGTT
>VZRE01002635.1:0-11747 GCA_013396775.1 Cephalopterus ornatus | reverse complement strand
AGAGCTTTGGAAAACCTCCAGGAACTGTATGTGCATCGAGGAAGATGAGGAAAAGGGGTTCCCAAACTCCCCCAGACTCAATTCCCAAAGGGGCATGTCGGGGGACAGAACTGGGGGGTGGCTGGATGGGGATTGGATGAAAATCATTATAAAAGTTTGTAACACCTGCATTCTGCGCGGGCTTGTAACTGTATTCTTAGAAGCCTGGAGGCTTATTAAAACCTATACCCTCTTATCTTATCTCCCATACTGAATTGACCCAGAGTCTTTTTTCTCCTCAGCCATTTTTAGGCAACAATAGTAAAGCTCATAATGAAAAACAGGCATGGAAAGGTTTTAATACAGCAGCATTTAAGCTTGTGATGTAATTGGAATAAATATTCATGGCCAACTTCTTTTCTATTTGCACAGCTTTACTAAAAACCAATAGCGTGCATATATAATTTGACTTTCACTTCTTAGATGGCTCTAGATTTAATTTCATTCTTTGTAATGGGAGTTTCACAACATTTGGCTTGCAGGGCACGTGGGTGGAGTACATTTTATGCTGACTAGAAGGAAAGTAGTCTGAGGTTTAAAATAAGAGTGATTAATGCTTTCTTTTTTAAAAGTAGGCATTTCATTGTAAGTCTACTTTGTCCAGTAGCCTTACATTACAGAGTGTGAGAGAAATTGCTACCACAGACTTGATAAAGTGCTCATCCTGTGAAGTCAAAATAGAGTTTTGAGAGTATAAAAATAAAACCTTGTTAAATAATACATATAATTGCATCTAGCCAAAATTGTTTTAATCTACTGCACTCTGAAAATTGCCCCTATCACTTAAATCTACTAAAGAACAAGTGTTCAACTTGCCTGCCTTTGAAATTTTGAAATGACACCTTCAACTTTTAGGTAAATTTGTCTTTCAGATGAGCAATAATGGCATGATATTTTTCTAATGCTTTGTTTAAGTTGTATGATTTGATGCTGTTTTACTATTTGTAAATGCTTGTAGCTAGAAGATCAGATGTTTGTTTCTGTATAATTTCAGCAAGGTTCACATTTAAACTAGGTAATGGAAGATGTAATTTACAAATACAACCATTGTAATGGGAGTATGGCGTGTTTGAATCAGTGGAACACCAACCATCTTACCCTGAAACTGCTTTCCTAAGTCTGGTTATGAAGCATGTAAAAGGCTAAATCTCTGTAGAAAAGTAGATGACTTGGAGACTCTCAAAATCTTGACTTCTTCTTCCACCTGGGTGTGAATAGGTGTGACAAAGCTGCCAGTAAGTGGGAGGAAAATCTTGTGAACTCCAAACAAAGATTCTTGGTGGTCTAGTTTAAATCTGAATCCTAGAAAGCCCACTTCAGTAACTAAAGCCATCTGTGGAACTAGGCCAGGTAGGGGTGACTGTATTTCAGGGGATTGAGTGAAATCGTTCTGCTGAAATTGCTCCAGTTTACAGCAGTGGTTATATGGCAGTGGTGAAGACCTGGAATGCATTTGTGATTGATTCAGTGATTATGTGGAACTGGTCTACCTTTCTCTGTCCCTCTGGTAGCTTTTCTTGTAATGAGACTGGGTCACTTTCTCTTCTTGATGGACTATTGCACTTGATGGCTATTACACTTTTCTTAAACTATCCACAGGATAAATGAGTTCAGGAGTGGACTTCTAGGTAAAGATCGAAAGAAGTGCCTTACCTATTTAGCTCTGTGGATCCAGCTTTAATTGTGAAGAAAATCACTTGAAAACAGTGTAAGTAATGCAGTACTTTGCCTGAAATCGTTTTGTGATGTTTTCAGACCTTGCAATAAGGGTATCAGTCTTCATCAAATAAATACAGTTTAAAAATATCTTTAAATTAACTATATTTCCACAGATCTGCTGTTCAGGGTGATATGTTTTGTGATTTGTGGTTTTTTGCTTTTTTGGGTTGTTTTGTCCATACCCTCAGAATTTTGGTGTAAATACCATTCATTTTTTTGTATACTTTCTTATCTGTGGATTTTATTACCAAAATGTTGTATGCCTCAGCACAATGTGTTGCTTTGTGATTAAGGCAACAATTCACAATAATATCAGATACATTATCCAGTCTAAATTAGAAGTGTGTGTTGACTACAAATAAAATTAATAATAGACACCAAGGAAAACTCTACTACTGAGAATATAATTCTTTTAAGTGTTTTTTATGTTGAGTTGGAAAGATAATAATGAAGATTGATGCTGGGGGAAAATTCCAGTGAAATAAGTGCTCCTTAAATGTGTTTTTCACTCTTCCCACTAGCTGACAAATAGACAGCAACTTTCATGGTTTGTATGCAGTTCTAGTGGTGCTTAGGAAAGAGGACTGTGGGCTCTGTGATCTTGCCTCTGGTATCAATCAAATGTCCTCTAGGGAAGTCCAGGAGAACACAGCAAGCTTTGTGTTTAGTTAAACAACAAATTCCCACTCTCTTAATTCCTAATCTTACTGTGTGATGGGAGGAACTGGAGGAAAAAATTAGTAGAATTAAAATCTTGAGATCTGACTAGGTCATCTGTTGAGATATGTGCACTAACTCATGCTTGTGAATAGTTATGTCACTTGGCAATCTGAGTCTCTGCTTTAGTGAGAATAAACAGAGTAAATTACAAACACAGTAAGTCATTTGTCTTTCAAAGAATAGTGAAATCGTTCATAGCAATTCTTAGCAGTAGTCTGGTTTTTGCCTTTTACATTTATAACTCTTTGTGGTTAGCATTATTACTACTGCACAGTGAAGCTAACGACATTTTCATAATCATCAGCCTCTGATAGTTCACCAACATTTCAGCAGTTGCACAGTGTTCCTAGAATAAACTGGAAACAAAAAGTGTGAGATTTTTATAATTTACTTTCTGGTAGAGATAAACATGTTACTTTAGAGGAATAAGCATGAGATGTTTTACATCAAAATGCATATTCTAATACTATAAAATATGACTCTTATCATACCACACTGAAGTAGTAAAACTGCAGTGGACTGTAATAAAAACTGAATAAGAACCATCTGGATTCAGTCTAAGAGGTCAACAAAAATGAAAAGCACATTTCCAAACACAAAACTAGAGGGAAGATAATTAAGCTTGAAGCTGACAAAGGCATAAAAAGTAAAATAGAATTCTCAATTTCCTACTTAAATTTGTTTTGCTGTGATGTTTTGATTTTTTTTTTCATCCCATACCTGACACAATCTATGAATATAAAGAGTAGCAGCTCTTTGTTATGTATTTTAGGCAAACTCCTAAATGTTGAGGAGTTTTTGACTTGGCTTTGAAAATGTTTGCAAGCTTTTCAAATTGTCGAGTTATGTGTTTATGCTGATGGCTTGAAAAGAATCTTATTGCCTGTTTCATGAGAAGAAATTTGTGATTCAATAAATAAAAGCATTCCATAAATGTAATCCATGCTGCAGATGTGATAAGTCAGGATGCTGCAGTGATTGTTACTGGATTGGCAGGATGGTAAGCAGTGATAATCATGGTCCTTTCAGTTTTCGAAAGGTCTCCCTCATGCACTTGTAATGATGTTAATCACTTCTGCAGAAACTGGAAGAAGTGTTGTTTGCATCAGGGGCTGATATTTGTATTTATGGGTTAATACCTTGTGCTGTGCCCTGTCTTCATCTTAGAAATAATTCTGCTTTTTGTGAGATGTGTCATCTCATAAATACAGGAAAACAGGAGAAGCACTTGCTTTATGAACATTACTTCTGCAAAATTACCATTACAAGCTGAACATATTCACAGTATTCCATGGTGAGGTAAAACATCAAGACCACAGACTATCTTCTGAAGCCAACTGTGATAAACAAGCTGTGCATTAATCTTTGTAAGAGGAAGAAATGATAATAAGAGACAAACTTATTTTACAAATCTAATATGCTAATAAACTTCTTTAAAGCAAGGAAAAGGGAGAACAGAGGTAAGATTTTTTTTTTAACAATATCTGGTTTTGGTTTTGTTTTTTTTTTTTTATTTTTTAGAAAGTTGGGAGAGAGGGAAATTAAGCTTCAAATGCTAATTAAATACTGTTGTATCTAACTGTCATGAAGCTAATAACAAAAGTAAGGCAATGTTACTTAAATCAGGAATTTGTTTTGGATGGAGTACAGACTGTACATCAGACTGTAAGGGGGATATAGTAATGTAGATCTGTAGGAAGTAATTCTTCAAAGCAAGGATGGGGTGTGGAGAGCTGGAGCCCACTCAAAGCTTCTGTTTATCTGTTTCTTTTCAGACACTCTGTGCTGCCAAAAGCTAGTTTAGCATTTTTTAAATGCTTTTGTAGAAGCATAATTTTTTAATCCATCTTCAGAGTCTCCCAGTTCTGCTGTGCACTCAGCATGTGACAATACTGTAGTATGAAAATTGAGATGCAATATATGCAAGGAAGGACAGAATGAATTTGATATCTTCTGTTATGGTTTGGATTTTTCATAGCACATCACTTGCAGGCTGGATAACCTCAGATAACAGGAGAAACAACCTGTTTTGTTTTTTTTTTATTGTAGTAATCTTCCTTTGCAAGAATGAGAGCCTGGAATAACTCCTATAGACCAAAACTTCAAGCAAAAGTTCTTGTGGTTTCTCTTTGTTAGTTTACATATGCCAGAAGTCCCTTGTCAGGCATAAAATAGTAAAAGCTATTTAAGAAAATTCATCTTGGTATTTGTTTATTTTGGCACTGGCTAAATCCTATTGAATTTTACTAGTTGGTGCATAAATCCATTTACAAGGAATCAGAAACAGAAGGAAGATAATATAGAAGGCCATCTTTTTTAATTATGCAGTAATACTTGCTTTGCACTTGACTCAATACCAAGAGCAGAAGTATGACCTATGGCAACTGCAATAAGCCCCACTCGAATTATAATCAATTTTCAGGAAAAGTTTTTTTGATCAAGTTGTCTTAGAATCTATAGAGAGCTTTGCTGCTCAGGACCTCTATATGATAGTCTTTTTTTTTTTTCCCTTTCCTTTTTTTTTTTTTTTTTTAATGACTGTGACTTGGCAAACAACTCATACTGTGAGCCACAAGTTGTTTGCTACTTTTTATGAAGATGAACATCCCTCAGAGAAGAACCTGACGCCTCTGCTTTTATGGTTATTTGTCTCTTCATCATGATGCTCTAAGGATAGTCCTAATGCATATTTATTGTTTTATTCTACTCGGTGAGGTGTTTAGGAGGTGTAAAAGGTTCGTTAAGGATACATGCCTGGAATAAAGATAAATACTACAGACATTCAAACACACACAATAGTTCTTATTACAGTGAGCATAATAATAAACTTAGCAAAAGAGAATTAAAAACTAAAAGAAGACAAAATAACTACTTTATCAGTTGACATTAAAACAAATACTATGAACAGCATTTAATACAGTATTAACTAGTAAAAAGGGAGTTAAAGAGATGCCAAAAAAAAAGGATCTTAACACAATATTATGGATAACTATTAACACGATATTTGTTAGTAAAAAGGGGAATTAAAGGGAAACACTATGGACAACTTCTATTACAGTATGAATTAAATAAAGGGGAATTAAAGGAACACTAAAAGGATATTAAAACATTTGCTTTCTNNNGTTGCTTCCTATCAACAAACTGTGCTTACCTACGCAGACAGGCCAGGGCTATCAGGATCTGCAGCAGTTGGTCGGCACCCATGCTTAGCGGGCGTCCCCGTGGAGCAACACAGTCTCGATGGAAGGATGAGTATCGCTCGGCTCAGCAGTCCTGACACCCCATTTTTATCAGTTCCACATTACACTGCGTAGGGCCAGTACGCAATAGAAGGTGATGCCTGAATGGCAGCCAAACACCGCCTAATCACTGCCTAATAGCAACAGTCTGCGCGTGCCCTACTGTGGGGCAAGGGGCAAGCGACCCCTGCCCACACAATCTTCCTCTCATCATCATCTTTCTCACCCCTGTGTATGACCTCTACCATTGTGTTTCAAGGGTAGATGTATCCATCTTGCAGTATGTAGCAAAACTAAGGAAGAACTCAGCTCTGATATTAAGGGATATCAGGCTGACCTACTAAAAGGCACAATAGACCTTACAATTAACTTGTGTCAGGAAGTTACACTGTACAATACTCCAGCTGGTTTCACATCCTAGTAGGATTTCTTTCTCATGCCTCTATGCACCACTGATCAATCTAATTCTAAAGTACCCCCCTTACAGGAGGATATATGGTCATCTGGACAATTAACTCCTCGTTTCAGAGGAGTTAATTCAACAATGAATCTGACGTGCAGTGTGTCTGTCTTTTGGTTTTTGATCTCCTTTACAAGAAAGTTGCTGTGTATAGTCACAGTGGTTTACATAAATAATAAATAGCTGTGAGTAATTTTTGTAAAATGACTGGTCAATAGCTGTGGGAACAAACAGGCCTAGTGGCAAAGCCTGTCATTTCTCGCATGCTCACAGTTTCGCCTTTAGTTCAGCTAAAATCAGTCTTTAGCTAGTTGAAGACTAAGTTCTTATAAAAATAATTTATCTGAGGATGACCAAATAATTAATTTTCTATGCTAAGGTGAATAACCTGAATACAAACTAGTTCTTAAAACTTTCCCAAGTACAAGAATCTTGTGTTTACATTTGAAAAGAAATTCAAAATTTTTTTAAGTCTTCCCCCCTTTAAAGTATTTTAAAGTATTTTGTTCACCATTATAGGTCTTGAGGGACAGCTGTCAGGCAATGCTTTAAAACCAGTTCTCTCTTTAGGTAAATAATTTCATGTGGCTCGACTGCAGAACGTTTCTTAAATATCTTAGAGAAGAAATATGATATTTCAGAGGAGTTTCTAGATTATTGTAAATAACAGTTGGGTGTTTTCTGAGATTAAATAAACTGGTGAATTGCACTTTAAAATTATAAAACTCAAGCAAAATTTTTGCAGTGAATTCATGATCCTTTGGGTTGGTTTAAACATTCCAAATTAGGTGAAAACAGTCCCAGAAGCCCAGTGAGCAGCTGCAGAAAAGGTTGCAGTAAGCTGTGTTCATGCTGGGCAAGACATTCTTTAATTTATATGCAGGGGTTTTGTTGTTTTATTTTTAATAAAGTCTTTGTTCTTTAGCTTGAAAGGAAAAATATTCAGGTACATTTCAAAGAATACTGTAAATATTACAAGGTCTTATAAATGCTTACTTTAATAAAGAACAAATTACCACAAACACGCTTTGCCTTTTAAAAAATAAGTGTGGAATAGTTTAGCATGTCTCACCTAGCGTAGTATAAAATGAACTTTAGATTTGCTGCCCCTATTGGTGCTTGGAAGATGAAAGCGAGAGGTACCCACCTCATGGATGTGGAGGAAATTTGAAGAACAGCCTACAGAAAAAGCTCCTGTTGAGCAAAACATGTGTAGGTATTGAATTCCTTTTCTCATGAACTTAGCAAGTGCTGCTTTCAGGGGCCACAGCTGGCAGGGCCTGAAGAGTTCAGTCAAATCTCTCTTTGTCCTCTAGCCAGGATACATTGAGCTATATGAAGTGGTGAAGGTGGCCCATAGTATCTTTGCCTTACCACCACGTTCTGATGTACACGCTAAATTCTGCCTTGCTGTAAACAGAAAGGTTTACAGATTTTCCTTCTTACAGAAGTGCGCTGGAGTACTTAAGGGTACCTTTTCCACTTATTACACCTTTTCACCTCCTTCTCCTCTGTTGTTAAGCTATACTTTAGCCCCATGCTACCCTTTATCAGCTAACTGATGAAAATAAAACTAAAATTCAAGAAATGGAACAAAAGTTTCCCTCCTTCTGACTTACTCCCAAAGAGTATTGAAGCAGGTACGTTTATTTACAGCGCTGGGGCACATGGGGGATAAATCCAGCCTTTGATGTTCCCCCATATTGCCTTTGTCCAGCTCCTTTTATGTGATATAATATTACATATGCATTATTGGTATTACAGATACATTAATTGTGTTACATATGCATTAGCTGAGTCAGAAAATTCCAGAAAAGTGGGAGGGGAGCTCATTAACATACACCACTCCTATAACTCCGCCTGAGAACACCCCCTTGGGGTCTTCTTTTAGGGGTCTTTGGATGAATTAAGTAGTCTTCCTTGGCTCTAAACTTTTCACTTTTGCTAAGAACTGCTGAACCAGCACTGTCCAATTATCCCAAAACCAGTATCATCTCTTTGAGCTCCTGTTTATCAGTCTTCAAGGTCCCCCTTCTTAAACCTCAGAGCTTCTTATCAAGACTTCAGGGTTTTCTTATTCCTGTTAGAATCCTCATTATAAAGTTAACCATATCCTGTCTGTAAGTTAGCATAAGCAAGCAAGGCCCTATTTTAATTTAACAGTATTCTATCTAAAATTAGCTCTAGTAAGCAACTAAAACTACAATCTTTTGTATCACCCCTTATCACTTGCATAGCACAAAAATAACAAATCTCAACTTCTTTGTACCAAATGATCCTCTCTGGGCTAAAGCTAAGATGAAACATATTAGTTCTGAAAGCAAATAGAATGAACTAGGCCATAAATAATTAAAATCTAGCTGTTCTTCTAGGTTGAGCACCCTATTCATTCCAAAGGTTCCCAATGTACAGTTCAGATCAAAAGAGTAAGAAAAAAACTATTAACAACTTTTCCCAAATACTGTATCCCATCTAAAAGCAGTTGTTTTCCAAGAGTGCGCTTCTGAGACACTCTTTAAGGCCCAACATCTCTTGTTTTTAGACAGTCTAGTTTCTTATGTATTTATCACAACTTTACTACAAGGCATTAGCTATGTTCACTTGAATAAATAAGCACCATGTCTGTGTATGGAACTGCTGGAGGAGTCCAGTTATCTTTTTGCATCAAAACAACTATTCATTCCTTAGAGTCTGATGTGGAAGTCACTTGGGAAACAGAAAATCAGTAGAAAGTGGATTTCTGAAGAAGGTTGTGTGACATTGTTCTCATTAAGACTTTCTATTAATTATTTTATTTCTGTAAGCATTTTTAGTTTTAGCTTAATTTTTACACTTTTCTTTATGAAACTGGACTAGAACTTTGAGATACTCTTCCTTGTGTTCTCCATGGGTTTTCTCTGTTTTATCTGTGTACAATTCTGTAGTCATTTCTTGTCTATTCCCCTCTGTAAGGCTGGAGCAGTGCTGTAATATAGTCCAGATTTTCATCCCCCATCCTACTTTATAAAAAGATATCTCTAAGCAAGTTAAACATCTAAGCACAGTATGACAAATCTTTATGGTAACCTCTTGGCAACAAATACCTGTATATAATATTAGTAAAGCACCAAGTAGCTGGCAGTCAGACTGCTCCTCTGATTGTGAAGGGACCGTGCCCTTAGTTTAGGACTTAGTGGGAAAGAGAGCTAATGGCAGCCTGTATCTTTCATGCAAAACTTTTTTTTTTTTAAATAAGATAATGCACAGGTCTCCTTTTTTAAAAAAGAAAGAAATTATTAGGAAAATAATGACTGAAAACTTGTGGTTGGGCATTTTCTAAGCTTTTCTCCCTGCAGACCCTGTGTTGCAAGGGACTCTATTCTCCACTTATACGCAGCGATGTCCCTTGGTATTCTCACTGGTTTTTTCTTCAAATACTGATAAATAGCTATCAATGGACTAGTGATACACTTCTTGATTTGATCATCTGGTAATCACAAACATCTTCCTTTTCATAATGTAGCACAATTGTAACACTTACTAGGACGCAAATTGCCTAGGGCTAGCAATGCACTTACTGGTAACCTTTCTGGTTTTCCCTCTTTACAGTGGAACTGCATGTTAACTTATATAGGTTTACGAGCCAGCCAAAGTAAAAGTGATATGGACTCTACATGACAGACTATGCTGTAAAGACGTTGCTATATTAGAAAATAAAGAATGAAGTTGCATAAGGGACCAAGGAGGAGGAAGGACTCAGAGTTGGAAAAGGCACAGAGGAGCCAGGCAAAGAAATACTTTATGCAAGCAGTTGTCATGGTACAACTTTATTACGTGCATCTTTTCTCTGGTGCGCTGATACACTAATATCAAACAATGCATTACAGAGATCAAAGAGCTCCTCTGTGTGTTTCTTAACAACAGCAAAATCAGCACAAAAAAACCCCAAATCTGCCCATGCCAAATAAAATTATGTGAAGCATCTTTTTGGTAGGATTTTTATTCTTTGGAAGCAAGTCTGTTGCTCCATGTTCAGGAGGGGAATGCAGTTTCTGTAGGCCAAAAATTAACGTAA
Source organism: Cephalopterus ornatus (assembly GCA_013396775.1). Classification (NCBI taxonomy): domain Eukaryota; kingdom Metazoa; phylum Chordata; class Aves; order Passeriformes; family Cotingidae; genus Cephalopterus; species Cephalopterus ornatus. The sequence goes on along the minus strand of VZRE01002635.1, from coordinate 1,516 downwards.
GTTACCTTTACTCTCCCTTCTGAGGTCCTTTGTGAAAAACATTTTTTCAGCTTAAATCAACTGCCTTATATGCACAGACACACAGTAATGCAGACTTTTCCATTCTGTTTTCTGTGTGGGAATTAAAGTAGGCATTTTTTCTGATGAGAGCAGAAGCATGAGATGGAATCACAAAAAGCAGCTCTTTTTGGTTTCTCTTCCTGGTTTCAAGTGAATCATCACAACTGGTTATGCTTTTTCTACCTTGTTTGCTTCAGTGTTTTGTCACACTAAAAATACTGCATCATATCCTCAGAGCTTTTCTGCTTGCTTTTCATTTTCAGTATCAGTGTTACAATTGTATGAGACGTTCATTCTGATAGAATTCTAAAATAGATATTTCAGTTTTGAGATATTGAAGGAGGACACTAGGGAAATTAAAAATTTAGGTGCTAGTGTCTACATTTTAATGAAGAAGACATTGACATAACTAAAGAATGGCTTAAATTTACAGTCAGTTTTAAGTTGTCTGTGTAAAAATGTTTTGGTTGCTGCCTTCCAGGTGAAACATGAACAAAAATTTTATTATTCTCAGTCCTTGTGTTTGAACTGGCAAACTTCATCTTTTAACAGCAGCTTAAACTTCATATCAACCTATATATGTGTTTCTCTTTCCAGTTCATTAGTTCATTAATGAAGCCCTTGCTTCTTATTGAATTTCCAGTAATATAATGTGAGAAAGCCAAGAAAGCTGTCTGAGGAGGACATTTCTTTTAACGATTTTTTTATTAGTGCAATTGTGCCCCTGCTGAGATTTTATTTGGTAAGAAGGCTTTATAGGAAAACCTATCTCATGCCACTGGACAGAGTAGATACAGTGCTTAATTGTAACAAGCATTGATCATTTTTAAGTTGTTCCCTGTATGTAAAGAACCAGCTTTCCCTTACATCAGTTAAGGAAGAGAAAAGTGCATATTCCACCGACCTTAGACTGCTCTCACTGGAGCTGTGCAGGCTGCAAGAGTACAGCAGGGCTCTAGAGTGGGTGATAAGAAGGCCAAGAGGTCCTTTTGCTCAGTTTGAAGGAGAGGTTGATTTGGCATGAAAGAACTTGGTGCTCGCATCTGATTCCAGAGTTACAGTCCTTTCAGGGATCTGGGATGGGGTTGTGTGTTTTTCTTTTTTTGTTTTTGTTTTTTTACTTTCAGTCATGACTACAAGTGTTCTGCATAGAAATTCCTGCTTTGGTCCTGTTCTCTCACGTACCAGATTTTGAGTGAGTTAAAACTTCAGCCAATTTCTCTGATGGTTTCTTCCCAGGAAATGATTCTTCTTGTTTAAGCTGAGCATAATCTGTATTTGAAGAAAAAGTTCCATAATGGTAGTAATAGAAACAAGGATCACATCATTATCTTAATATCTATCATAATTTACTCAGGTTGAGAAGTGAAAGAAGCCTCTCTTTTTTCTCTTCCTTTAAATGTGTGAAATATTTTAATGACTTTATCTATCTGTAACGGTTTGGATTCGACTTTTC